>JANJGK010004583.1:32500-45000 GCA_039081455.1 Macrobrachium rosenbergii | reverse complement strand
GCTGTCAATTAAAATTTCATATGCCGTTTCATCACAAGCAAAATGATAAAATATCAGTGATACTGAGACAAGAACGAACATACGACACAAAAACGAGAAGGCTCTCAAATAATCTCATTACCTTTCCTTTAACTCACGCAGCGCCCAGCAGCCATCTGGGAACTTTTGTTTCCACAACAAAATGGCAGCACCTGATTCTGCGAAAAGGTGACGACAGACTTTTGTAAGTTTATTCTTGCTCTGCAGTCACTAAGCTCTTCGCTGGGAGAGTCGGTAGAGCTGTGGACTAGCACTCGTCAGGCCCGAGTTCGAGTCTCCGGCCGGCTGATGAAGAGTTAGAGGAATTCATTTCTGGTGACAGAAATTAATTTCTCGGTATAATGTGGTTCGGATTCCACAATAAGCTGTAGGTCGGTCCCGTTGCTAAGTAACCAATTGGTTCTTAGCCACGTAAAATAAGTCTAATCCTTCGGGCCAGCCCTGGGAGAGCTGTTAATCAGCTCAGTGGTCTGGTTAAACTCGCGATATAAAATTCACTTTGGGGGTCACATGTTCGATAACAATGTGGTTCTCGTGGCATTGTATCTGATAAATAGCACAGAGACACACACACACACACACACACACACACACACACACACATATATATATATATATATATATATATATATATATATATATATATATATATATATATATATATATATATATATATATATATGCAGAACCTACTGGTCACTTTTTACCAGATACACATGTAATTGTAATAGCCACAATGCCCCCTTAACTTCTCGAATTCTTCGCACTTTTTTGGATGCGCTTGTCACAACAAAACCTTAAGATCCAAGTGCAAGAAATATGAAGATATGATGTCCGGTAGCGGGAAACGAACCTGGGTTCCACAATCACAACATCACCTAGTTGTGATTATGGAACCCGGGTTCGTTTCCCGCTACCGGACATCATAATATCTTCATATTACTTGCACTGAAAACTGGGTGAAAATCCTGACCAGTTTTGGCCCTATTTCTAGACCATTAACAAGTGGTAGACATTTTCAATATGTATGCTAAAGGGACAAATACTAACTTCTTGATAGGTGCCAGGGGGTGGAGCCATACGTGCACTCGTATCTAAGGTCAAGATGTGAATAGTAGATTACTAACCGTTTGTATTTCTATGGTGCCCCTACAATATCTATCTATCTATCTATATATATACAGTATATATATATATATATATATATATATATATATATATAATGTATGTATATATGTATATGTATGTATATGATACACACTCACACACACACACACACATATATATATATATATATATATATATATATATATATATATATATATATATATATTGCAAATTTCTACCACTATGCTCATGTATGAGACCTCACCTAATGGTTCATTAATGAAGCCGAAACCAGTAAGGATTTACAGTAGCTTTTCATTTCCCTGTGGCGCGCACACACATACATACATATATACAGTATACATATATATATATATATATATATATATATATATATATATATATATATATATATATATATATATATATATATATATATATATATATACATCATATACATATATATATAAAATGTCACATACACGCGATATATATAAAACTGGCATTCACTTATTGCTCTAGAAGGGAATCCGATTATGAAAAACCCCTTTGGATACGTGAACGCTGTTTTGGCAAAAACTAGCTTCATCTCAGAATGACAAAGAACAAATCAACAGTGAAAAGAAAATTTTTAATACCCACATAACTGCAAGTAGCCAAATAACAAGACTTACAAGGAAGCAGTTACCCCCAAATGTAGAAGTCATAGCCCTCAATAACTGGCTAACCTTTGTGAAGCCGTATCTTCAGTTACCCTAACCTGACGTCATCCTTTGTGAAATAACAAATTCCTTTGTAGAGGGAAGCAACGGCAGAGGAACGAGGTACGGAACTAAAACTTGACAAAAACCCCCAATCCTCCAAGCTCTGAAATCGAATAACTTGTACACAAGGGATCAACATTATCCTCAGTGAATCAAGATTTAATCTAACAAATATGGAAGGCAATTCAAGTACCTGTAGACTGGCTAATTTATGGACATACTCTACCTGGATATGTATTTAATTCGCTTACTAGACATTCAAACATATCATAGCTGATGAAATCTCGTAACAAGCCAAATATAACGGAAGCGGAAAGAGTAATGCGATTCCTATAGATTTGTTTACAAATTCATCAAAAGTTGGATTCCAATAGTAACTTGAAAACCAGCGCCTATTTCTTTTTACAAGTTCAACTATAACTGGAAAAATCTGAATTTGTGTTGGTAAAATAATAGAAATGAGTGAAACTCATATCTCTAATTCAAAGTGATCAGGTTCGCAAGCGCAGCTAATTTTTTACGATTTGAAGTGCCAGGAATGAAATTTTAAATATTATTATTATTATTATTATTATTATTATTATTATTATTATTATTATTATTATTATTACTATTCAGAAGATGAAACCTATTCATATGGAAACATAGGGCCACTGCCTTGAAATTGAAGCTTCCAAAGAATCTGGTGGTCATTAGGAAGAAGTAAGAGGAGGTAAAGGGAAATACAGAAAGAAGAGACCCCACTTTATGTAAAAGAAAAAATAAATTAATTAACAAATAGATGAAAATGTATTAAAATGCAAGGAGAATAGTATGAGGGTAGTAATGTATTACTCCTTTTCTTGAACTTCTGAAGTTCCAATTGCGCAACTTCCTCTGGGAGGCTGTTCCACAGTCCACTGGTGTGAGGAATAAAGAATCTCTGGAACTGAGAAGTTCGACAGCGTGGCACATTTATTGCATATTGGTGCCGCTGTTCAGCCAATCTGGTTGCTCTCGTCAGATAATGGGGATCGGGATCTATTGTGAATGTGAAAGACCTCTGTTGCACTACAACTTGTGAAAAAGTGACAAATAAGAGACCATCCGACGATGGTCCAAGTCATAACTGCTAATATTAGGAAACAGAAACCTACCACCACGAACCACTCTATCTAAAAGAGAAAAATCTCTTGGCAGAAGCAGACACCCATACCGGAGAACAGTAATCTAGTAAAGGGAGTACAAATGACCTAAAACAGGTTGCAATGATTTTATCAGTTATAAATATATGAGGCCTTATGAACATTACCTAACTTTCGTGCGGCATTTGCTGAAACTATCATTAAATGTTTCTTAAAAGTTAGATGTGAGTCAAAGGTTACACCTAAAATAGTTAAAGCTTCAGACTCGTTCAGCAAAGTTCCATCCACCTGAAGGGGAGGATGGGTCTGCTAATCAATAGTGTTTTCGTTTTACTGGAGTTGAGCCTCATACTCCGCCGACTACACCATTCCCTGATCCGGTCCATGTCCCGACTGAGGCTGAGGGCAGCTTCATTTCTCAAAAGTGGAGACGTTACTACACCCACAAGTCTTACATCATCGACATACTGACCAATCTTGTTTTCCAGGACAAGAACCATGTCACTTGTATAAACTAAAAATAACAGCGGACCGAGAACACTGCCCTGTAGTACTCCTGACACAATAGGTCTTGGTTCACTAAAGATCCCGTTCACAACAACTCGCCACTGCCTACCTGTAAGGGAATCTTTAAGTAATCCTAAAACATATCCACTCACTCCAAGATTCAGAAGTTTATAAATATAAAGTGCCTTATGATTTACTAAATCGAAAGCAGCACTATTTGAATTACTGTGCACACAAAACCCTTAACAAGGTTCCCTTGTAAATGGCATATCAAGTTTAAAAGAGCATTGCAGGTACCTACCTGCTTCCGGTGTGCATACAGACTATTAGCTAACAATTCTTTAGATTCCACATACTTGGCTTAAAAATAAGTTTTTTTAGCAACTTTAGAGACCACAGGGAGAACAGGGATTGGCCTGTAGTTACTGCAGTCTGCAGATATGCCGCCCTTTGGAACAGGCACGGTATTACTGAGCTTGCGCTCATCCATAAAGATACTACGTCGACATAAAAATCTTTAGAATCTAGTAACCTTAGGAGACAACACACTGGAATTTTTTTTTTTAAACAAAGAGAAGAAACCATCAGGATCTTCTCCAACCCAGCTATCAAGATTATCCAGAATTTTCTTAACATCCTTGGAGCGAAATGCAAAGTTTGTAAGAAGAGGTTCAGGATGACAAGTATCAGGGAGAGGGACATCCTCAGCTGATTGCCTAGGTTTAACAGTTCGATGAAGCAGTTCAGTCTTTTCCCTAGGGCCAGTAACCAATCTACATCAGCTGTTAGTGGTGGTGGAATGGAGGAAGAGCCTGACCCAAAGACAGATGATGCCAATTTGGTCCATCACAGATGAGGCTGAGTAATTCCTTCAAGTTTCCTCTTCAAGGAATTACAGTAATATCTCTCGGCTGTATGGCAAGTTCTATTTGCAGCACGGCGAGACTCAACAAAATTTGTGTAATTTTTATTTGAACGAGTTCGTCTCCATGTGTTGAATTTGGCCTGTTTTCCTTGGTAGGCTGGCAATAGACATTCTTTTAGATATTCATTTCAAACTGCTGAATATTGTTTCAGGTTGAAGTTAGTTACCGAAAAAAAGTCACCGATATTTTCATCCACTTCAAATAAATACTGTTGGTCCTGAGTGGAAATTCTTCAAATATTTCTTTACCTGAGGTACAAATTATGCGAGCAGCTTTCAATCGCAGGAAAATGTCAACTTGATGAGGAGATGTAGGTAAACTTCGTCATTTACGCCTACTTTTTTTTATCGGTCAGGTGCTTGGGTACACAGCACTCATAATGACAGAAGCTTATGCCTGCCATAGAAACTAGGCAGAAGGGTTTCAGGGGGCGGGGCTAAAGTTAATTCAATGTAAAGGAGGAATGAATAAAAATGTTTCCAAACTAATGACTAGGTACTGTATTGTTGAAAAACACATATGACAGAAATTTTCAATTGATAGTTTGGTGTGACAGAAAGCTCCGGTTTGGCATTCTATGATAGTATATTCCTGATATAAAGGCGCTTTCTATTTCAAAGATACAAAACAATAAAAACCTACTTTTCTCGATAAACTCCATATTTTATGCTACCACGGGTCTCACTTTATTTCTCACTCTCTCACCCTTATCTTTGCTTTTACTTTCATGCTCATTCCTCTCTTAATTCCCGTCTCCCCTACTCCATTTCCCACTCTGTAAAATTACTCCCATTACTGGCTGTCTAGAATGACTCCTCTTTCTGTGCCGTACCCAGATGCATCTGAATGTCTGCTGATAATAAGTGTTTATATTATGCTGCAAAATACCTGACAAAGAATGATGCTACAAAATATTATAATGTCTGACACTCCGTGAATAAGCCTCGTCTTAAGTTTCCTTGTTAAGTCACAAAAGGCAATGAACTGTTTTATTTGATGAAGTGTAAAGACAAATGAAAAGAAAACTGCAATATGATAAAAGTTTTAAATCCAGGAGTAAACGGCAGACCCTTCCCCTAAAACCAGGATAGCTTCAGGGATTATGCAAAACGAAAGAAGAGGAGAATTCCTATCACTTCTTAATATTGATCAGTAAACAATCAATTACTGTTATGGAATTTAACGAAAATATTAGCATTCCATTAAGTGGACATCAGCCGATGTTCGCTGAAGGTGATTAAGGAATGTTTGACGTGAGGTTAAAGAGAGATCTTGTGACAGAATAATTATATTCAGTTGTGTTTCCAAGGATTCCTATTTATTAAATTATATGCGGGACTCTCCTTTACTCGAACTATTGATGAAATAGTAACTTTAAAACAAGGAGCAGAAATTTATCATAAATGAACTGGATATTAATTTAAAAAAGAAAATTGCAAAACCCCCAGAAATTTGAGGGGCGGGTTTTGTTGTTACCATTATCATATCATGGCTTTGGCAAAAGATCTGTAGATTACCAGTTGCAACACCCACAATTAATCACTGCGTTAATGAAACTTTCATTCTTTACAATAAGATTTTGCCCATTATCTTTTGAAAACAAACCTCAGCTGCACTCTCGAGACCAGACTAAAACCTTGAAACACTTCAACCCCTAAATTGTATTTGCTTGCAAGTCCTAGGTACTAAATGGACCTCCTTGCGGCTCTATATCAAAGACAGCGTTCTGTCGTGCCTGTCACCTTGTTAACTATGGTCTAGTTGCTATGCAGTCTGACGACTGTTGTCAATGCTATACACAAGCCAACAAAGAAAAAAAAAAAGGTAAGGAGAGAACGTAAAACAACGTTTGTTTCCCTTTCTGCTCTCGCATCGGTATTCCGCTGCTGTGTGAAGCTAATATGTTTCCTTGCAACGCTTCTATTTATGACTCGGGAAAAAAAAAAAAAAAGATTTTAAAGCTGCAGGCGTCTTTGTGAAGAGTTTCACCAGAGAGATCTCTATTGTTCCGTGGTGTTGATGTTACGTAAAGAACTAAATTTGGAATTCGTGAGGGTAAAGGTAATATTATTACTTACAATGTCATATCACAGCTTTACTGTTACAATTATACATATGTTCGGTCTTTCACTCTGTCAGAGATTTTAGACACCAATTTCGAAGTTGCCGTCGGTGGAATATAGTGGATACACTGAATCCTTTAAAATTGTGGTCCTTGGATAACAGTGGACATTGAATCCTTCCTATAACCGAAAGAAGGGGTAGAGGAACCGTACCTACTTTTCGTTTTACGATAAAAAAAAAAAACAAACGAGTAAAGAAAAAATATCACTTGGAACATTCAGCTCAGAACCGAGAAACAGAATTGTGTACCTGTGGAGAATTCAAATTTTGATGGGTCCGATAAAAAAGTATCTGAATTCATGAATGCCGGGTTCGTGTTAATCGGAGAGCACGAAGAAAAAATAAGAGAGAGAGAGAGAGAGAGAGAGAGAGAGAGAGAGAGAGAGAGAGAGAGAGAGAGAGAGAGAGAGAGAGATAATTCCATTTCTCCATTCAACTTTGCTGATGGATATTTTGGAAACAGGTAGACCAGCAGCGACATTGCAGCTCCTTTTACGAGATAAGGTGGGTTTTAAAATCCTTGGTAAAAGTATTAAAGCCATAAAGCTGCGTACGTGTATGCGTATATAAATTGTATTCTGAAGATTTGTTTAATATCTGCCGATTTCCAGAGAGGCAAATTCGTCTTAATCCAAAATTTTCGAAACTGATTGCAGATCTTTCGGAAATGAATGGCAGAAATTCTTAAAATCACGAGTTCTTTTCCCTGAACGTTCCTACAAAGAAAACCTAAGTTCTATCGACGTCACATTAAAGTAAAAATGACCAGTGTCTACAGACCAACACTATCTGCCTATCGTTTCATACTCTTCACAGAAGAACCTTTCATTCAACTAAGCCACTACCATCATATTCCCGCAAACTTTCTTCTTAAATCGGCAAAGTTCCAATAAGCATTAGCATCCTTTCCCAATTTGGCTGTGGACAAACTTCCATCTTTATGAGTTGTGGACAAACTTCCATCTTTATGAGTAGAAGTTTGTAACTGCCGTTACGTGACAACTGACTGATTCTCGGTGCAACTATACTGGATAATAAATGTGATAAAAGACAATAAGTATGATGATGGTTATGGTGGTAAACATTTCGCTAAATAGTTACTGCGTCGATAATGCTTTATGAAGATAAAAATAAAATGTTTATTACTCTTGTCAAAGAGAGAGAGAGAGAGAGAGAGAGAGAGAGAGAGAGAGAGAGAGAGAGAGAGAGAGAGAGAACATCACATAGTTAACTAAAATCCAATTGAATTAAATCTTCCTGAATTTCACCGATCTGTCCTTTATTAATAAACCTTTGGAAGGAGACTCTGCGTAAGCCCTTTCTACTTCAAACCATGGCTGAAGGTACTTGGAAAATTATATCCAGCAAATTCAAATAAGTTTTTCATGTGCTTTTCCCATCTCCTTTTAGGCGTTCCAGTATCGTTAGCAAGAAGAAAAAGGAAAACATATTTACGTCAAGCATTCAACATCAGGCTTTTACAGCCACGTAATAAATAATTCGGCCAAATATAGGTCCGAATACACACTATTGCTACAATGCAATACCTTTAGTCAAAACTGCTAAAACCAAATGATGTAATGAAAAAGGCCATATACTGGAGGCTCTTGTATGATTTTAATTTTTATAAAAAATTTGCAGTGTTTTTTTTTACTCGGCATTCAAAATTGAATGCCCTCCATGTGTATTCATTTTTTGTACGTTTTAAGATAAGATATATTATCAGAATCTTTTACGTACAAAGTAGGAACGTATGGGAATGTTGATAAAAAATTTAGAAATATTTTTATCATATTTTTATGCTAAAGTATTACATATATATTGTACTGGTTGGTTATGCATATATTTTAAAACTTCTGTTAATACCTAATTGAATGGAAAAACGTAAGAAAAAATAGTAAAAGAAACCCCCACCCCACCCCCATGGCCAGACATAAAAGTGGACTAATTATCTCCAGCTCTTATTTTGTGCAATGACTGGAATGGAATAATGATTGCTGAGTCGCCTTAGCTTTATGCTTTCAAGCAGGAAATCGTATTTTCTAAAATTTCTTGCAGTTCTTTTAATATTCTTGTAAGGATGTTTGTTTCTATAATTAAGTGACTCTTTTCTTTAGCTTTGGTATATGTTAAGCCAAATATTTCATTACTTTACGTAATGCAATCCTTAATCTTACGAATTATAACCATTTTCATAAACTTAAATACTCTTCACGATTATTTTTTGTTAGAGTGTATTTCTTGAAATATTAAAATAACAAAACTGCATTAATTAAATATGAAAAATTTTTTCCTTAAAAAAAAGTGGTGTTAGTCTAAACACTTATATTTCTTTTCAATTCAAAGCATTTAACAAAATATGTTTGTGGAAAGAAGAAAGTTGATCTCCTAACCATCACATGAAATTTAACTTCATGTAACTATCAATATTAAAAAAAAAAGGTACTCATGAAGCTATAATAATTTATCCCAGTGTTACAAGAGTCGCGATTCAACCGCAATGCGCGTCAGTGCTGCAACATAATATTTTATTATAATATTAATTACTTCATGAATTGCTAATATCCTGATCATCATTACCTCGAAAGGTTAAAATCTAACATATATATTTTTTTGTTTGTTTGTTTAAGTATGCATACATTTATTTTCTGGATGTGCTATCTCTTTTATCTGTGTTCACTCTCTATTTTCTAATCTTTATCATTTAGGAATAATAATAATAATAATAATAATAATAATAATAATAATAATAATAATAATAATAATATAATAATAATACCCTGAGGGAGTGATAGAAAACGATCAGGCAAAGATCCTCTGGGACTATGGTATCAGAACAGACAGGGCGATACGTGCCAATGGACCAGACGTGACGTTGATTGACAAAATCAAGAAGAAAGTATCACTCATCGATGTCGCATTACCATGGGACACCAGAGTAGATGAGAAATAAAGAGGAAAAATTAATAAGTGTCAAGAACTGAAAATCGAAATAAGGAGGATATGGGATATGCCAGTGGAAATTGTACCCATAATCACAGGAACACTAGGCACGATCCCAAGATCCCTGAAAAGGAACCGGGAGAAACTAGATGCCGAAGCAGCTCCAGCACTCATTTAGAAGTGTGTTCTACTAGAAACAGCGCACACAGTGAGAAAAGTGATGGACTCCTAAGGAGGCAGGACGCAACCCGGAACCCCACACTATAAAAATCACCCAGTCGAATAGGATGATTGTGATAGACAAAATAATAATAATAATAATAATAATAATAATAATAATAATAATAATAATAATAATAATAATTATATTTTCCTACAGATATCACTATTATTATTTCTAAGAAATTCACAATCTCGTGAAAAACAGTGTGTAATAAAGATCCACAGTTATATAGCAAACTATATTACTATGTAAAATACACGGGCAAAGACTTTCGAACACTTGAACGGAACACCTCAACTGTGTCAACGTTAACACTGATGAGGAACACCGTTCAGGAGTTCAAAAGTCTTTGCTTGTTTATCCTACATAGTAGTATATACTATATAATTGTGGATCTTTATTATTATTATTATTATTATTATTATTATTATTATTATTATTATTATTATTATTATTATCCCATGTTGATATCAACGTACAATAATGAATCTTCACTTTGACTTTTGTCTTTGTCAGATGCAAGACAGCTGAGACGCAATAGATAAAAATCACAATAACGGTTTAATATCAGTGATTGCAAAGCATGCCTTCACAAATAATGTAACAATTTTCATTTAGAAAATTCTCACTGAACATTCTTAAAACAAACTATTTATTCATTTATTTGTTTTTCCGATGAATGTTTAGTGTCTTATAGATTAATCTTGACATCTTAAAACTTGAAGTTTAGTTGTCGTAAATAAATTTATTTTAAAGCCACCAGACATTTTTAATGAATAAATTTCTAGACTAGTTAACATAAAACAAGTAATAAATGCGTAGAAGTTTCTTCGGCGCAATCGAGTTTTCTGTACAGCGTATAATCAAGACCACCGAAAATAGATCTATCTTTCGGTGGTCTCCGTATAATGCTGCATGAGCTGCGGCCCATGAAACTCTCAGCCGGCTGTGGTGGCATGTGTTGCTTCATTACCAGAAACACGATCATGGCTAATTTTAAAATTAAATAAAATGACACCTACAGGGGCTAGAGGGCTGCAATTTGGTATGCTTGATGATTGGAGGGTGGATGATCAACATACCAATTTGCAGCCCTCTAGCCTCAGTAGATTTTAAGATCTGAGGGCGGACAGAAAAAGTGCGGACACAAGAAAAGTGCGGACGGGCAGACAAAGCCATCCCAATAGTTTTCTTTTACAGAAAACTAATAAAAACTACTGAGGCTAGAGGGCTGCAATTTGATGAGTTTGACGATTGGAGGGTGGATGATCAACATACCAATTTGCAGCCCTCTAGCCTCCTCAGTAGTTTTCAAGAGCTGAAGTCAGACAGGGAAAGTGCGGACGGACAGACAAAGCCGTCTCAATAGTTTTCTTTGACAGAACACTGAAACTTAATTTGGCCTCAAATGATGAATCCACTTTTAATATAAAGATCAATTTTGCTATTCTTGATATGTAAATATGAGAGAGAGAGAGAGAGAGAGAGAGAGAGAGAGAGAGAGAGAGAGAGAGAGAGAGAGAGAGAGAGAAATGATCCTCTCAGAAAGAAAAGAAAACCAGGTGATATATAATTTATAATATTCTCATTAAATATATAATAACTGTCAGCATAAATTAAGATTCTAACATAACTCAGTGACATGATTAAACTCCTCATAAATCTCCCGTTCCTCATTTTGACGAAGTATTCTGAGGATCGTCAGTCAGTAAGTGAGAAACTGAATGATTTCGCATCTCACGTAAAGGGTGTCACCAGAGCTTAGGAGTCCACGAGCCTTGAGGTAAGAGGAAGACCTGATTATTATTATTATTATTATTATTATTATTATTATTATTATTATTATTATTATTATTATTATTATACGAACATAAAATCATGTAAAAAATCCGAATTGGCAATTAAAATAAAAATTGACAAGAAAAAGGAACACTCATATTTGTCATATCCGGATGAATAATGATTATTAGATTTTTCATTTCATTTCTAATGGTTGTATGAATCAATATAAGTCAGGAGTATAGGGATGGAGTATGAAACGTCATAAGTTAGAAAAGGCAAAAAATAAAAAACTAGATCTCTTATTAAACTGTCGTGACATTTCGGTCATATTCGTTAGTTTATAATCTTACAGATATTGATTTCTGTTATAGGAGACAATCATAACTACAGACTTGGGTTTTTCTGAGTACTTTGGTTTAATCCTGTGGCTTGATAGGTACAGAACTGTTTCTTTCTGTTTAAGAGATGCAAAACCTGAGAATGAATCCGAGCACATATAACACGAAGTGTATCTAATATACTTTATCCCTCTGAAAACATAAAGATAGTCTACAGGCAATAAACTCCACGTTTGACTACCACTAAATCTTAAAAAACATCATTACAGAATAACATTATTTACTTGACATTTCACAATTATGACGAAATAACAAAAAGAAACTGCATCTATATTCTTTTTCACCTCCAGACCTTTTCTTCTTTGTAACTGTCTCCCTAAACCCCGATGCAACTGATCGTTTTCACTTCTGCAGCGTAAATGACAAAGTAAATGACAAAGAACGACTCATATGGCCTCCACAGATATTTCTGCCATGACTTTTTCGTAAATAATGCACTTGCGACATTTTCTTATTTTATGTAGCTCAGACACCTATGGAAACCATTTAACAAATAAAGAAATAATCGATATATTGGATATAATTAGGCAAGATAAAGGAATATGAAATAAAAAAACAAGAGA
>JANJGK010004583.1:5000-27500 GCA_039081455.1 Macrobrachium rosenbergii | reverse complement strand
GAGGTTATGCTTTGGGTTCTCCTGTTTATACGTGACCAAGTTTACGTAAATACTAATGACCGGGTCCTAATGAAACTTGGTGAAAACATCTACTGGGTGAAAATATAGAAGATTATAAAGGTTCGTCATTTGCTTCGCTATACAGTAGAAGCCAGGGTACACCTTCATGGTTGTTCCCCAAGAGGAACCTTTGGTCCCATTCATCAAAGTCTGCTTATCTGTATCAGAGAAATTTTCATTATATATCGTTTTTCTACGGCTGTAACTGTCACGCTGTAGCTGCTGTAATCATATCCAAAGCCTGAAGGTATTTAATATGTTATCAAATATGTAGAGGACAGCTGTGATGCAAATGATTCACTTTGATGCTGAAATTGCAGTTGCCTTAGTGGATGCTTGCAGTCACTAATTGCCTCTTTTCGTTTATATTCCTGTAATTATAATTTTTTAGTTTCATTGATGTTCTGATTCATATGATGAAAACAGATGTAGTGATAATTTACTATTATCATTATTAGTAGAGGCGTAATAATGGACTAGCATGACCACTAACAACTGTTGCAACTGCAATCAGTTATAAATCATGATCATTCAATGAGTGATATATATCTATGTATATGTATATATATATATATATATATATATATATATATATATATATATATATATATATATATATATATATATATATATATATATATATATATATATATATATATATATGTGTGTGTGTGTGTGTATGAAGAAAAATAGCACTGAATTTATTCTCTCTCTCTCTCTCTCTCTCTCTCTCTCTCTCTCTCTCTCGATTAAACTATGCACCTAACTAAAAGCGGCGTTTCCTGAAACCCGGATTTTTTATCATCGACATCTAACTTCTATTGTGCAAACAGGCATTCGGGGACCTCGAAGTGGAACCGTTTACTCTTTGCTGTCGGATTCTTCTGCAGTTGTCAACATCCGGTGCCGGAAGAGACCGCAACAAACACACTCACTAATGACGTCATCAGGGCGGTCTCGGAAACCGTTGAGTCAGGCGAGTCTCTTTGTTCTCGAGGAGATGACATGGACGATGGCATCTGATTAAAGAAGCCGCTCAATTTGGGAGCATTACAGCTTCTTCTTCTTCGTTTTAACGTGCTTTTTTTCCCATTTTCTACAAAGGTTTCTATTTTGAGACTGCAACGAACATAGTTTTTTTTTTTTTCAAACACAAATGTGCAGTTCACGCGGTCCTGGCAGTTATTTTTCTTGTTTACATTTTTTTTTTTAAGATCTTGGAAATATTGTGCTACGTTTCAAATGGATGTAACACTACATTACCTACACAGGAATATACAGAGCTTAAGCCTACGTATTTCACTAAATTTACAAAAATATGAATATGGGATTATGAATGATCAATTTTCTTTTAATAATAACGGCTGGACTCCATCACTCAGTGAATAGGTACCAAGATTAACATATGAATGTTTACAAGCATCAACTATCAGACGAGACAGAGCTAAAAAACCAGGGCGATTCAGACAGGTAAGCAAACTATGAAGAAGACAGATCGACAAACGGAAAGAAAGGACAATAAATATAATAAAGGTTAACAGAAGACTCTTTAAAAACTAGCCAAGGACTTTAAGTACGCAACCTTCTGTTACTTTTTTCAAGTGGAAACCATAAACTCTGGAAGCTTGAATTTCAAGTCAATGGCCCCTGTGGGCTTGTTCCATATGAATAGCATTCATCTGCTACATAATAATAATAATAATAATAATAATAATAATAATAATAATAATAATAATAATAATAATAAAAGTCCATGGATACTGGCTCAAAAACTTCAAGGCCCTACACCCACGAATAGCAGAACAGCTCCAGGATTGTATCACAGACCACCATGCGCCCAAATGGATGGCCACAGGAGAATATCCTTAGTACAGAAAGACAAGAACAAGGGAAATATGGCCAGTAACTACAGGCCTATCACCTGCCTACCAATAATGGAATACAGTACTTACAAGCTCTGGGATAAGACTAGCAGAGGTTAACATCAGGAGACGGATCTTCCCAGGCGACCCACTGTCCCCACTACTCTTCGTAGTAGCCATGATTCCCATGACAAAAGTACAGGAGAAGACAGATGCTGGTTACCAACTCATGAAAGGAGGCAACAGAGTTTACCATCTGATGTTCATGGGCGACATCAATCTGTATGGTAAGAGCATCAGGGAAATAGATACAATAATCCAGACTGCAAGGACTGTATCTGGGGACATCAGAATAGAGTTTGGAATAGAAAAATGCGCCTTGGTCAACACACAAAAAGGCAAAGTAACAAGGACTGAAGGGATAAAGCCACCAGACGGGAATAGCATCAAACACATACATGAGACAAGATACAAATACCTGGGAATAATAAAAGGAGAGGATATAAAACTCCAAGAGATGAAGGACACGATCAGGAACGAATATATGCAGAGACTTAAGGCAATACTCAAGCCAAAACTCAACGCCGGAAACATGACGAAACCCATAAACACAAGGGCAGTACCAGTAATCAGATACAGCACAGCAGTAGTGGTGTGGACGAAGGCTGAACTCCGCAGCACAGACCTGGAAACTAGAGAACACATGACAATACACAAAGTACTACACCCAAGAGCAAATACATAACACGAAAGGAAGGGGGGAGAGGGCTAGTAAGCATAGAGGGCTGCGTCAACATCAAGAGCAGAGCACTGGGGCAATATCTGAAAACCAGTGAAGACGAGTGGCTAAGGAGTGCAAGGGAAGAAGGACTAATAAAAGTACACGAAGACCCAGAAATATACAGAGACAAGAGAATGAAAAACAGAACAGAGGTATGACACAACAAACCAATGCACGGACAGTACATGAGAAACAAAAGAACTGGTCAGCGATGAAACATGGCAATGGCTACAGAGGGGAAACTCAAGAAGGAAACAGAAGGAATGCTAACAGCAGCACAAGATCAGGCCGTAAGAACCAGATATGTCCAAAGAACAATAGATGGAAACAGCACCTCACCCATATGCAGGAAGTGCAATATGAAAGATGAGACCATAAACCACATATCAATCGAATGTCCGGCGCTTGCACAGAAGCAGTACAAAAGAGGCATGATTCAGTAGCAAAAGGCCTCCACTGGCGCCTGTGCAAGAAACACCAGCTAGCTTGCAGTAATAAGTGGTATGAACACCAACTTGAGGGAGTGATAGAAAACGATCAGGCAAAGACCCTCTGGGAATATGGTATCAGAACAGATAGGGCGATATGCGCCAGTAGACCAGACATGACGTTGATTGACAAAATCAAGAAGAAAGTATCACTAATTAATGTCGCAATACCATGGGACACCAGAGTAGATGAGAAAGAAAGAGGAAAAAATTTATAAGTATCCAGACCAGAAAATCGAAATAAGAAGGATATAGAATATACCCGTGGAAATTGTACCCATAATCATAGGAACACTAGGCACGATCCCAAGATCCCTGAAAAGGAATCTGGAAAAACTAAATGCCGAAGTAGCTCCAGGACTCATGGGGAGCATGCTATTAGAAACAGCGCACATAGTGAGAAAAGTGATGGGCTGACTCCTAAGGAGGCAGGATGCAACCCAGAACCCTGCGCTATAAAAACCACCCAGTCGAATAGGATGACTGTGATAGACCAAAAGAAAATAAATAATAATAATAATAATAATAATAATAATAATAATAATAATAATAATAATCTCTAAAGCCGTGAACTACCAGGTAGTACACGCTCTTTAAAGGGATAGATAAAATCACATCAGGAAACTGCCAGTCTTACATAAATAAGCGTCCTTTTACCTGCAATGATATTAAGAAAAAAAAAAAACATTTTAAGAGCCACGATAGCCGGTATTTAACAAGCCATAGGCGAGAATTATAGGAGGATATTAGGAAGAAACGAAAACAAGCGAAGACAGCGGTGCGTTTCCATATGTCACGTGACTCTCCCACTGGAGGGAGGGGAGTCTTGCCAATGAAAAACGTTGCTCCGAGAGTTGCGTTCAAGGGAGAGATTTACAGAACTTAGTCAGGTCTTTTCCCATAAAAAATTAAGACAGCATGGTCACTCAAAGTTCCTCTCCGAAATTCAAGCACAATAGATTATTGCCAGGCTCGAGACTGTCATCAACTTTCAGATTTGATGTCAAATGTCGTTACTCGTTCCTTGACTTGAAAGAAATAGAGGTAGTGAGGAGTCTTTTTTCACAGTCGAATAAAAATAACAAAATTTACCAAAGTTACAAATAATCCAAGAATTGTTCTCTGAAGAAGTAAAAGATGGAAAAAAAACTTTGTTTGTTGGCATATTACATGATTTTAAAACTAAAATATCATTAAGAATGAATAACACTTGCCATACATTTCATACAGTTTATTTTAAACTAAAGAAATAGTAGGTTAATCTAACTATGAACTCTGATCAAACACTGGTGCGGCTATACACAACTGATACACAGGAAAACCGTTAAGGCAAAAAAAAAAGAAACAAAAAATCTTCTCTCCTGAAGGCTTGAAAAGGAGATTGTTTTTGAAGATCTTGGTTTATGACCCCAAAAGGAGTGTGGGAACACCCCCACACCAAGCACAGGTGTCACAAATCCCTAGGATTTTCACGAGAAAATGCAGCAACTGATCATAATTAGTCCACTGTATTCTGTCATCGCAAGACATTACTCTACACCCCAGTCACCGACTTTCTTTGCTCTTGTTTATTTGCGCAGCGATTCAACAACATTCTGTGATATATGATAACTTCTTTGTATTGTCTGATGAAAAAGATTCCTAGTAGGAAAGAGCGAAATATCGCTAAAAAGAATGTTTCAAAAATAGAATATATGTTTTCAAGGTATCAAATTTCAGAAGAAAACATAAAATAATAATCCAAATAAATATGAAACTTTAAATATGGAACAATTTGTTAAAACCAATGCTTGGTTTTAAACCAAGTGGTTAGCTACATGAACAGCGGCAGATCATCTCTCTCTCTCTCTCTCTCTCTCTCTCTCTCTCTCTCTCTCTCTCTCTCTCTCTCTCTCTCTATGAGCAATGGCACGAATAATGGCTACCGAATTTGATAAATGGGAGAAAGAAAAACGGGAGCAAAGCATTTCCTTAGAATTCAGTTTTCCACCGGAATAGACAGTGAACTAGGCAGCTGGTTATTAATCAGCTAATGTGAACCACAGCTGGAGAGAGAGAGAGAGAGAGAGAGAGAGAGAGAGAGAGAGAGAGAGAGAGAGAGAGATATTCTATTATGATAAAAGTGTAAAAGGAGACTGTCACTGCCCAGCCGAAGTACCCAGCATCAACGCTCAGTGGTCGGGCAAAACTAAGGTACACTAGTGGTGGGCGTATCGATACCAAAGTATCGATATTTCCGATACCACCTCTGTATCGAAAGTATCGATACAAAATGCCTGGTATCGAGTATTTCGAGTACTGGAACACTTAGGCAATGTTATTGCTAACTATATATCGTTTAAGGAGAATAATGTCGTCCCAGTATGTCTTTTTTTTTTTTTTTTTTTTTTTACTAAAATTTAATGTGTGCATGTGTACCTGGTAAGGGGTAGGGATATTAAGGACTGGGGGGTGGGAGGGGGAGTTTGAGCTGAGTGCTGACGTGATCATGAACAGTACAAGTAAGCCTACCCGTTGCCCGAATCATCATTTGTCAATCGTCACTCATCAGTGTCAAACTGTTAGTTCTTGCTGCTGCCGGGTTGACACCTTACAGTTTTAAGTAACGTTACCATTATGCCAAGAAAACGTAGTGCGGTGTGGTTGCATTTTGATGATGATGGCCAAGATGACCCCTCCAAAGTAACGTGTCAAATATGTGGAGAGGCTATCCAGCATAGTGGGAACACAAGTAATATGTTCAAACACTTGAAGAAAAAACATCCCGTGGAGTCAGCAGCGATAGAGGATAAGGGAAAGGAGAAAGCTACTGCCTCTACCTCTACCTCTACAAGCAGACAGCCTACATTATACGATAGTTTCACAAAAGTTGGCAAATATCCAGGTATGTAAAATAAAAATTCGCCTAAGAGATTGTGAAGTCTATGCCCATATGGTTATTAGGCTGTAGGCCTAATGCCATATACCATCTCACTTAATAATATGAACACACTTAATAATATGAACACAAGACACATATAGTATTGTCAGTCATATGGTAAGACAAAATATAGGGCCTATATTGTAGGCCCTACATCAACTTGTTATGGCTGATGCCATTACCAAGCATTAACTGACTCCACATAAATCTTTATTTCAGATGAACATCCCAGAGCCAAGGCTATTACAAGGAAGCTGATGAAGATGGTTGCTGTTGATCTTCAGCCATTCTCCATTGTCGAAGATGAAGGTTTTCGTGAATTGGTTGGAGAGTTGGACTCACGCTATAATATACCAAGTAGAAGGTCCCTATTACGGACTGATCTTCCTAGGTTGTTTGAAAAGGCACAAGCAGATGTTAAGTCTTGTTTAGCAGAGGTCACTGATCGAGTTATGTCCTTAACAACAGATTTATGGACTTCCAGGGCAGGGGAGGCTTACATGTCCCTAACTTGCCATTATATAAACAATAACTGGGAGTTGAGATCTTACACACTAAGTACGTTGCACTTTCCAGGGGAACACACAGCTCATGCAATATCTCAAAAACTTATGGCAGAAATGGAAGAGTGGGATATTTCTGACAAAGTGCAAGCTATTGTCACGGACAACGGAGCTAACATGGTAGCAGGGGTTCGTGAATCAGGTTTCAAGCAAATACCATGTTTTGCTCATTTACTGAATCTGGTAGTTCAAGATTCACTGAACTCTAGCCAGTCATTAGGACCAATTATACAGAAGTGCAGTACCATTGTTTCCTTTTTTCATCACAGCAACAAGGCTATGGACAAACTAAAAGAAATTCAGCAACAACTAAATGTCCCTGAACACAAACTTATCAATTCTGTGGTGACTCGTTGGAATTCTGTATTTTACATGATACAGAGAATATTGGAGCAGACTCAGGCAGTCACAACAGCCCTTTGCTTTCTAGGAAAACCAACAATGTGCCTGGATGAAGATGACTTAGAAAAGCTTAAGGATGGCATGACTGCTCTTCAACCATTTGAAGAAGTGACGCGGGAAATATCAGCTCAGAAGTATGTATCCATATCAAAAGTTATCCCACTGGCAACACTGCTTCTAAGTACTTCTGCTGACCTAGCAAAGAATGGAAACGAATTAGCGAGTCATCTAACACAGTCTTGTAGGACACGCTTCTTGAACATAGAACAAAACTATCCCATTGCAGCCAGTACATATCTAGACCCAAGATTTAAGTCCCTCCCATTTAAGAATTCTGAAAATGCCAGGATAACTAAGGAGAAGATCATCCGGGAGTTTCAAAGTATCAGGACAACTCAAGGAACCTTGCAAGTGCAGGAACCAGGTCCATTAGCAGCCCCTACACAGAAAGACAGAGGAATATGGTCAATGTTTGATCAGGCATGTGAGAGAAATAAAGAGGAACGCTCTTCAATGGCTGATGCTCATGTCGAAATGAGGTTGTACAGTGAGGAGCAATTGCTCAATCGAGAAACAGATCCTCTTGCTTGGTGGAAAAGCAGGGAAGAGTGTCTAAAAGTGTCCAGTAGATTAGCCAAGAAATATCTCGGCATAGTGGCTACTTCAGTTCCCTCTGAACGCCTGTTTTCACAAGCAGGACAGCTTATTCTTGATAGGCGTGCCAGAATCAAACCAAAGAATGTAAACATGGTGCTATTTCTAAATAGTTATCTGAAGAAGTAATTTTGGTTCAAGTAGCCTACACCCAGACTTTTATAGTCTCCAAGCCTCTATGGTTCCTGCTTACTACATCCACAAACCACAGTTTAGTTGGGGTGGAGGAATTGTCTGTTTGGTCTTCTTACAATTTAATAACAAAGGATAATGGAAGGTTGGGACTTTCACGTCTGGGTGTACACACACACAATAAATAATAAATATGCATATACACATGCCATAATATATGATGCAAATACATAAACTACATACAACACCCAAAGACCCAACACACACACACACCTAGATTGCATTATAAAAAGCAACCCCCTCCAAACTGGGCCTACAGGGCAAAGGACAAGCTTTCATCAAATTTCTAATTTTATTTTGAAACAGGAAAAAATATTTCAGTTGCAATTCAAGGAGGAGAGTACCCTGTGGAATTTGTATAATATTCATTATGGTATGCATATTGCACTTTTCATCATGGTATAATAGGGTATCAAAGGATTCGGACTTTGTCCATTCATTTCCCATCTGCAGGATAGCGAGCTCGTCCTTTTGTAATCCGGTGAAGCCGGACATCATTTTACTACTGAAAAATAGCTCGCTATTGCTGGCTAGCCTGTAGAGAGGGAAGTTGAATAGATATAATACAAATGTTTGACACCCTTTGGTATTAAGATTGCAAGAATTAAGCATGAAGTTCTTTTATTTTATACAAAGGAAAGAAGTCAGTTTATTAAACAAATACAAGATAGTATGCATGATTCATTACAACCTCTCACTACATATTCCCTACCCCTATTCAAATATAGCATAAATAGTAGTATAATAATGTCTAAATCTCTTTCTCTCTGTATATATATATATATATATATATATATAAATATATGTATATATGTATATATATATATATATATATATATATATATATATATATATATATATATATATATATATATATATATATATATATATATATATATATATATATATATATATATATATATATATATATATATATATATATATATATATATATATATATATATATATATATATATATATATATATATATATATATATATATATATATATATATATATATATATATATATATATATATATATATACATATATACATATATTTATATATACATATATATATATATATATATATATATATATATATATATATATATATATATATATATATATATATATATATATATATATATATATATATATATATATATATATATATATATATATATATATATATATATATATATATATATATATATATATATATATATATATATATATATATATATATATATATATATATATATGCCAATTGAGCTATAAAAACGGTTTCAGTAAAAGTACTCATAACAACCGATACTGAGATTACAGTACTTGGTATCGGTACTCGATACTACCGATACTGATTTTAAAAATACTTGGTATCGTATCGAAATTAAAGTAATCGTTATCGCCCATCACTAGTAGAGGACTGGCAGATTGCATAGGTCCTTCTGAATTTATACACGGGCTTCAGCGGGGGGTCATGGATGGCGAATTCTGATTGGTTGCAGTCAGCGAACTTCAAGCCAAATTTCTGCGGCGAAGCTCGATCCTGACAGATCTTCGCAACCTGGGAATGTCATTCATTCCAGCGTTCCCATTGGCCTGCCGTTGCGTGATGTCATGCCGGCTGACATCATCGGTAGTTTGGCTGCTATTGGGCTGCGGATGAATGATGGCATTATCTACTCTTTCTGTCGTAGTCGGGGGATTGTCTCGAAGGGCGCCTCGCTCATCAGGGGCATCTCCATTCTCAGGGTTGTCGTTTTCAGGTATTCGTTGGATTTGGTGGGTGTTCTGCATTATTCTTCTCAAATTCGTGGGTAGGAGCGATGCCTCCTGCGTCGTATTCATTGTTGGTTTTCTCTCGGCAATGAGGAGCGCCTCTAGCAGGCGCAGACTTCGAGGGTCGGCGGCTCTCCCGATTATACTTATATTTTGTATAATACTGTCGCGGGAGATGGAAGTATTGTGAGTAGCACGGGCCCTTGTTCATGATGGCACCCTCCTGGGCGTGGCAGGAGATCCTTTTTGACAGACGCATCGTGGTCATTCCAATATAAGCGCCGGGGCATCCTCGGACAGGACATACAAATTGGTAGACCACGTTCTTCTGCTTGAGGGGTTCTCTTGCTGGCGGAGAAGGGTTATTCTTCATCACCAGATCACGGGTGCGGCGGTTCTTATAATAAATTACAAGATTTATTCTCTTACTGTCTTCGGTCGGGGTGACGTTTTCCATGACGATTTTCTTCATGGAGTTCTCGTCCTCAAGGTACTGGGGATGTATCCGGGCCTTATAATAGATCTTTATGTCATCTCGGGGGGCAGGTTGTGTGTTCTCACCGTTGTACCATTTTTCCAGGCCAGTTCGAATATCTTTGTTGACGAGTTTGTTGGTGAAACCATTGTTCACCAACATTTGTGCAGCACGTTCGAATTCCTTGTTGGTGTCCTGCCAGGTGGAGCAGTGGGAGAGGGCCCTTTTAATGAAGGTCCTGACTGTCGTGTTCTTAAACCTAGCAGGGCACTCGCTATCCCATTCAAGCAAAGTCCCAAATTGGTGGATTTTGTGTAGACTGATGTCTTCAAGTTCCGTTCCGTCTTTGTGACCATAACGTCGAGGAAGGGGAGCCGGTCGTCTGTGCTGAACTCGACAGTGTAGTTCAACACACTACATTGTTGGAAGGTCAGACGAAGGGCTTCAACCTCCTCCTCGTTGTCTGCTTGAACGAAGACGTCGTCGATATATCGGGCATATTTCTTCGGCCGCTGGATTCTCTCGAAGACACGTTCTTCTACGGTGCCCATGTAAAAATTTGCAAAGAGGACGCCCCAATGGAGAGCCCATCGCAACGCCATCCTTCTGTCTATACATGTGCCCTCTGTGCGTAGTGAAAGGCGCCATCTTCGTACAGATCTCCAGCAGAGCCTTCAGGAAACCTTCTGGGATGTTCAGGGGGGTCATTGTCGGCTCTCTATAGACTTTGTTTAGGATAATATGGATGGTTTCATCTACAGGTACGTTGGTGAATAGACTCTCTACGTCCAGAGAAGCGATGGTCCCTGCGCCCGGGGAGTCTCAGATCACTTCGAGGAATTCCACAGAGGACTTCAGGCTATAACTGCTCGGGACGTAGGGGGTCAAGATATGATTTAGTCGTTTGGCGAGGGCGTAGGTCGGGGCAGGTGTTTGGCTGATGATCGGGCAGAGGGGATTGCCAGCCTTGTGTGTCTTGACATTCCCATACAGGTAAACAAGTTCGAAGTCACCTGCGATGGGGGGAAGATGGACAGCATTGCTGGCAGCATTTACAGTGCTGATGATCTTATTAGCTCCCTCTTGATGTCTTCGATGGGGTTCCTCATCAGCCTCTCGAATTTTGTCGTGTCCGACAAGATGACATCCAATTTGTCGAAATACTCCTCCGTACGTATAAGGACAAAAGCTGCTGTCTTGTCAGCGCGACGCACTGTGATGCCTTCCTTTTCCTTCAGCTCCTTCGCAGCTTTCCTCATCTCACGGGTGCAGACTCCACTGTCGTAGGACCCTCTCTCCGTGAGGTCTTCTGCTAACAGGAGGGGCTGGAGGGCGTCGGAAGTTCTAACGGTGCCTCGAGATTCTAACTGTTGTATGGATTCAAGCATCAGTTCTATTTCCAACCTCTTCTCGTGGTTCTTTGGCCTCGAAATAAAGTGGCAGTTCAGCCCCAAATTCAGCAAAGCGTCTTGATCCGGGAGGGCTGGAAATCTGTCAAATTGATGTAGCCTTTGTGCTGCTGCGGCACTCGTAATTTACCGCCGTTGAGGGCGGTGAGTTTGCGCATGACGCCCCTCATGAGTTGGGTCATATCATCCTCTCGAAGGCGGTTTAGGTAGGCCAAAATTTCTTCTTCAGAATTCATCATCGGGTGGGGGACACGTTCGTTATCAAAGTGGTCATCTTCATGGTCAATCTCATCGGGTTGTCGTCATTCATGGAATTAAGTATTGCGAGAGAACAGGTTGTTCTGCTTCGGGTGCTCCATCTCCTCCGTCGGTGGGTCTGCTCGTCCGCTGCCGGGCGTTCATCCATTTCTGGTGTAGGCGTGATGCTTTGTCGTCCTTCTGAATTTATACACGGGCTTCAGCGGGGGGGTCATGGATGGCGAATTCTGATTGGTTGCAGTCAGCGAACTTCAAGCCAAATTTCCCCGACTACGACAGAAAGAGTAGATAATGACATCATTCATCCGCAGGCCCAATAGCAGCCAAACTACCGATGATGTCAGCCGGCATGACATCACGCAACGGCAGGCCAATGGGAACGCTGGAATGAATGACATTCCAGGTTGCGAAGATCTGTCAGGATCGAGCTTCGCCGCAGAAATTTGGCTTGAAGTTCGCTGACTGCAACCAATCAGAATTCGCCATCCATGACCCCCCCGCTGAAGCCCGTGTATAAATTCAGAAGGACCTATGCAATCCTGCCAGTCCTCTACTAGCTCCCGCTGGAGAATGACAGAAGAGTCTGTCGAAACGCGTCGCGGCAATAATTGGATAGAACTAACTGTATAGAATATATAAAGAAGCAGAATCCAGATTTTGACTTTTCCCCCATGAAATGACAAATATAGGCGAGCTGTTAGCACGCACCTCCACTGAAGAGAAGTCCGCAATAAGGAAAATAGAAAAAGTCTTCTACAAAATAAATGCAGCTGAAGCAGCAATAATATTCAATAGAACCCTGTTTAAAAGAGGGTCTGCTGCCAAATTATACTAATTTAAGACTGCAAAACCCCTCAGCAAGAACAAGTGAAGATACCAGGAGCTTCAGGCGGTCCGTCCTGCAGCGGCAATTGGGAACTAAGACGTCGGAGTTGCGCGACCTGCACGGACGAAGCATCACGCCTACACCAGCAATGGATGAACGCCCGGCTTCAGAATTCATCATCGGGTGGGGGACACGTTCGTTATCAATGTGGTCATCTTCATGGTCAATCTCAATCGGGTTGTCGTCATTCATGGGAACTAAGTATTGCGAGAGAACAGGTTGTTCTGCTTCGGGTGCTCCATCTCCTCAGTCGGTGGGTCTGCTCGTCCGCTGCCTAAGTTCTTATAGGTGTCATGCAGGAGAAGAGAAAGTTTCTGTTGCAAGCTACTGAGACTAGCACTAGCACAATTCAAACCCTTGAGTCTTTGGAACAACACCTCAAAAGGAAAGTAAAATACGAGAAATTAGGTCTATATGACGGAATACAGAAGTCCAGGCCGAAAGATAAAAGAAACTCTTCCCTCTTCGAAAGAACATAGTCAGAATAGTTAAAAATACAAGTGCTACGCTCATCAAAATTGGGAATACAAACGCCTAGAGATTTCAGTTTCCTCTGGTGGCGCAAGTGAACATCAGAGATAAAATTATTAACATATTTAAAAAACAACTTCTTAAAAACAATCACATCAATAAACGATAATAACCGAAAAAGTCTTTCTTGAAGTGCCAAACAATCCTTACGTAAACCATCAGAGATTCGTTGTTTGTAGGCAATTTCTTTAGAGAGCAGTTCATCTAGGGCGTTCCGGTAGAAAATCTGTGCGATATAAAGAAGTCTTGTATAACTTGAATCTAACAAATTTCGGGTAGATGCCGCTGTGCTGACAGTATAATAAAAAATCAAGGTCACATTTTGCTTTCTCTTGCTTAAGGGTCAACTTTTCAAGCTGTCTGGCGAGTTTCAAGGTTGAAGGAGGATATCGAGGTCTAAGGATCTGGGCAAAATGGTGAGCCGAGCGCAGTCGCAACTTCAGGAGGAACAGTACGGGAAGCAACAGACGAAGCATCTCCAGGGCGAAACACACATTCAGGCGGAAGCACACAACAACAAGCAGGAGTCCAAAGAAGACGACAGTCAACAAAACAGTTGCATATTTATTAAGAAACGTTTCGTGTTACTTAAACACATCATCAGTCTGTAAAATTGAAAAATACACATTAATTCTCTAATTTAAAATAAAAGCTAAATTAAAAAACGCAGTTAAATTCTTTAAAATTACAACATACATAAAAAGTAAAAAGAAAGGAGATTTTTTCTAAGTCTACCTGATCAATAGAAGGGGAAAGACGAAGTGAGACCACAAGCTCACGCATGCCCAGAGTATACTTAGGCCAAGTGCAGAGGAGAAGAAGACACGTTGGAGTTTAAAAGAGGTGCATGACGTTTAATAAACAAAGACTCAAGGGTCGTTAAATAAGCCGATTGTTTGGTAGTTCACATGATGGAAAAATGTTTTTTATCTATATTAACCTTGCATTTAACGGCATGATTTCTAATGCTAGAAAATTCGGGATTAGTTATACGTGAGCCAGTTCTGTAGCTCAGACCTAAGTGGCTATAATAACGGACCTGCAACATTCTCTTTGATGAGCCAACATAACTACCAAGACATCTTGGGCATTCAAATTTGTAAATAATATTGGACTTCATAAAGGTCTGTAGCTTGTCCTTATAATTAAAAAAGCCGCCAATCTTTAGTGGATTCATAGGTATTAAATTGAGTTTTAGAAATCCAAACTCTTTTTCAATTATTTGTTTGACTTTGGATCTAAGAAAGTCGGAGTGCGTAAATGGTATCGTAGCGTACATAGTCAGTTTAGGAACATTATATTTCACAATAGAATCAGAAAAGTTACTTGCTACAATCTTGTTAACTATTTTATAAAAAAGTCTTTGTGGGTATGAATTTTTGGTAAAATATTCCAGTAAAAATTCAATTTCGGAGTGGAAATTTGCCCAGCTAGATGTATAACGGAGGGCTCTAAAAACTAGAGTTGTTATGGCATTAATTTTAAAAGAAAAGAAACACGAACTATAAAAGTTACCTCCAAGGCCTGTATAAGTACTTTTTCTAAAAACTGATGTACTAAAATTATGGTCAGAGCGGGTGATTTTTACGTCTAAAAAAGCTAGTGTATTCTCAGTCTCCTGCTCAATAGTAAATCTAATGTTGGGATGGCTAGAGTTAACGTAATCTAGAAAAGATTGACATTGCCACGAATGTTTAAATAGGGCAAAAGTATCATCCACATATCTCCTATAGTAAAGGGGTTTAAAGGATTCGGGACAGTTGTTTAAAAACTCTTCTTCTAAATGTGCCATAAAAAAATTTGCGAAGAGAGGGCCCAATGGGGACCCCATAGCAACTCCCTCGACCTGCAAGTAAAGTTGTTTGTTAAAAATAAAAGCAGAATCTTGCACTGCAAGTTCCAAGAGAGACTTAAAAAGTTGTCTATTAAAACCGTGAAAGATAACACCACTCTCATAAAAAACTTTGTCCAGAATAATCTCAATAGTTTCGGAGACTGGCACATTTGTGAATAACGACTCAACGTCTAAACTGGCCATATATAAATCACCATCCTGATGTACTATTTGTTGTTGGAAGTCAAAGCCATTTTTTAGCGCAAACTGGGATATTGAGTAATCATTTAATAAGTGAACTAAGTACTTAGAGATATTATAGGAAGGGCTATTATACGAAGACATAATTGGCCTGATAGGTATGCCATCCTTATGGATCTTAGGGAGCCCATACAAAATGCCAAACGATGACCCTGTAACAAACAATTTTTGGAAGGTTTCTTCATTTAAGATGTTATCTTTCTTTAACTTTCTAAGGAATCTATTAATCTTATCTTCCCTTCTGTAGATTTCTAAGAAGCTAGGTTCTCCAATCAGTAAAAATTTTGTATTATCAGAAAGTACTGAATTAACTTTATGTAGATAGTCTTGTTTATTCATTAACACTACTCCCTTGCCCTTGTCGGGTTTGCAAATAACGATATTTTCCACTTTACTTAAATTTCTTAAAATTTCCAAATCTTCCTTTCTAAAGAAGGGAGCCCATTTATTTTTTAAGTTCTTATAGGTGTCATGCAGGAGAAGAGAAAGTTTCTGTTGCAAGCTACTGAGACTAGCACTAGCACAATTCAAACCCTTGAGTCTTTGGAACAACACCTCAAAAGGAAAGTAAAAATACGAGAAATTAGGTCTATATGACGGAATACAGAAGTCCAGGCCGAAAGATAAAAGAAACTCTTCCCTCTTCGAAAGAACATAGTCAGAATAGTTAAAAATACAAGTGCTACGCTCATCAAAATTGGGAATACAAACGCCTAGAGATTTCAGTTTCCTCTGGTGGCGCAAGTGAACATCAGAGATAAAATTATTAACATATTTAAAAAACAACTTCTTAAAAACAATCACATCAATAAACGATAATAACCGAAAAAGTCTTTCTTGAAGTGCCAAACAATCCTTACGTAAACCATCAGAGATTCGTTGTTTGTAGGCAATTTCTTTAGAGAGCAGTTCATCTAGGGCGTTCCGGTAGAAATCTGTGCGATATAAAGAAGTCTTGTATAACTTGAATCTAACAAATTTCGGGTAGATGCCGCTGTGCTGACAGTATAATAAAAAATCAAGGTCACATTTTGCTTTCTCTTGCTTAAGGGTCAACTTTTCAAGCTGTCTGGCGAGTTTCAAGGTTGAAGGAGGATATCGAGGTCTAAGGATCTGGGCAAAATGGTGAGCCGAGCGCAGTCGCAACTTCAGGAGGAACAGTACGGGAAGCAACAGACGAAGCATCTCCAGGGCGAAACACACATTCAGGCGGAAGCACACAACAACAAGCAGGAGTCCAAAGAAGACGACAGTCAACAAAACAGTTGCATATTTATTAAGAAACGTTTCGTGTTACTTAAACACATCATCAGTCTGTAAAATTGAAAAATACACATTAATTCTCTAATTTAAAATAAAAGCTAAATTAAAAAACGCAGTTAAATTCTTTAAAATTACAACATACATAAAAAGTAAAAAGAAAGGAGATTTTTTCTAAGTCTACCTGATCAATAGAAGGGGAAAGACGAAGTGAGACCACAAGCTCACGCATGCCCAGAGTATACTTAGGCCAAGTGCAGAGGAGAAGAAGACACGTTGGAATTTAAAAGAGGTGCATGACGTTTAATAAACAAAGACTCAAGGGTCGTTAAATAAGCCGATTGTTTGGTAGTTCCCATGATGGAAAAATGTTTTTTATCTATATTAACCTTGCATTTAACGGCATGATTTCTAATGCTAGAAAATTCGGGATTAGTTATACGTGAGCCAGTTCTGTAGCTCAGACCTAAGTGGCTATAATAACGGACCTGCAACATTCTCTTTGATGAGCCAACATAACTACCAAGACATCTTGGGCATTCAAATTTGTAAATAATATTGGACTTCATAAAGGTCTGTAGCTTGTCCTTATAATTAAAAAAGCCGCCAATCTTTAGTGGATTCATAGGTATTAAATTGAGTTTTAGAAATCCAAACTCTTTTTCAATTATTTGTTTGACTTTGGATCTAAGAAAGTCGGAGTGCGTAAATGGTATCGTAGCGTACATAGTCAGTTTAGGAACATTATATTTCACAATAGAATCAGAAAAGTTACTTGCTACAATCTTGTTAACTATTTTATAAAAAAGTCTTTGTGGGTATGAATTTTTGGTAAAATATTCCAGTAAAAATTCAATTTCGGAGTGGAAATTTGCCCAGCTAGATGTATAACGGAGGGCTCTAAAAACTAGAGTTGTTATGGCATTAATTTTAAAAGAAAAGAAACACGAACTATAAAAGTTACCTCCAAGGCCTGTATAAGTACTTTTTCTAAAAACTGATGTACTAAAATTATGGTCAGAGCGGGTGATTTTTACGTCTAAAAAAGCTAGTGTATTCTCAGTCTCCTGCTCAATAGTAAATCTAATGTTGGGATGGCTAGAGTTAACGTAATCTAGAAAAGATTGACATTGCCACGAATGTTTAAATAGGGCAAAAGTATCATCCACATATCTCCTATAGTAAAGGGGTTTAAAGGATTCGGGACAGTTGTTTAAAAACTCTTCTTCTAAATGTGCCATAAAAAAATTTGCGAAGAGAGGGCCCAATGGGGACCCCATAGCAACTCCCTCGACCTGCAAGTAAAGTTGTTTGTTAAAAATAAAAGCAGAATCTTGCACTGCAAGTTCCAAGAGAGACTTAAAAAGTTGTCTATTAAAACCGTGAAAGATAACACCACTCTCATAAAAAACTTTGTCCAGAATAATCTCAATAGTTTCGGAGACTGGCACATTTGTGAATAACGACTCAACGTCTAAACTGGCCATATATAAATCACCATCCTGATGTACTATTTGTTGTTGGAAGTCAAAGCCATTTTTTAGCGCAAACTGGGATATTGAGTAATCATTTAATAAGTGAACTAAGTACTTAGAGATATTATAGGAAGGGCTATTATACGAAGACATAATTGGCCTGATAGGTATGCCATCCTTATGGATCTTAGGGAGCCCATACAAAATGCCAAACGATGACCCTGTAACAAACAATTTTTGGAAGGTTTCTTCATTTAAGATGTTATCTTTCTTTAACTTTCTAAGGAATCTATTAATCTTATCTTCCCTTCTGTAGATTTCTAAGAAGCTAGGTTCTCCAATCAGTAAAAATTTTGTATTATCAGAAAGTACTGAATTAACTTTATGTAGATAGTCTTGTTTATTCATTAACACTACTCCCTTGCCCTTGTCGGGTTTGCAAATAACGATATTTTCCACTTTACTTAAATTTCTTAAAATTTCCAAATCTTCCTTTCTAAAGAAGGGAGCCCATTTATTTTTTAAGTTCTTATAGGTGTCATGCAGGAGAAGAGAAAGTTTCTGTTGCAAGCTACTGAGACTAGCACTAGCACAATTCAAACCCTTGAGTCTTTGGAACAACACCTCAAAAGGAAAGTAAAAATACGAGAAATTAGGTCTATATGACGGAATACAGAAGTCCAGGCCGAAAGATAAAAGAAACTCTTCCCTCTTCGAAAGAACATAGTCAGAATAGTTAAAAATACAAGTGCTACGCTCATCAAAATTGGGAATACAAACGCCTAGAGATTTCAGTTTCCTCTGGTGGCGCAAGTGAACATCAGAGATAAAATTATTAACATATTTAAAAAACAACTTCTTAAAAACAATCACATCAATAAACGATAATAACCGAAAAAGTCTTTCTTGAAGTGCCAAACAATCCTTACGTAAACCATCAGAGATTCGTTGTTTGTAGGCAATTTCTTTAGAGAGCAGTTCATCTAGGGCGTTCCGGTAGAAATCTGTGCGATATAAAGAAGTCTTGTATAACTTGAATCTAACAAATTTCGGGTAGATGCCGCTGTGCTGACAGTATAATAAAAAATCAAGGTCACATTTTGCTTTCTCTTGCTTAAGGGTCAACTTTTCAAGCTGTCTGGCGAGTTTCAAGGTTGAAGGAGGATATCGAGGTCTAAGGATCTGGGCAAAATGGTGAGCCGAGCGCAGTCGCAACTTCAGGAGGAACAGTACGGGAAGCAACAGACGAAGCATCTCCAGGGCGAAACACACATTCAGGCGGAAGCACACAACAACAAGCAGGAGTCCAAAGAAGACGACAGTCAACAAAACAGTTGCATATTTATTAAGAAACGTTTCGTGTTACTTAAACACATCATCAGTCTGTAAAATTGAAAAATACACATTAATTCTCTAATTTAAAATAAAAGCTAAATTAAAAAACGCAGTTAAATTCTTTAAAATTACAACATACATAAAAAGTAAAAAGAAAGGAGATTTTTTCTAAGTCTACCTGATCAATAGAAGGGGAAAGACGAAGTGAGACCACAAGCTCACGCATGCCCAGAGTATACTTAGGCCAAGTGCAGAGGAGAAGAAGACACGTTGGAATTTAAAAGAGGTGCATGACGTTTAATAAACAAAGACTCAAGGGTCGTTAAATAAGCCGATTGTTTGGTAGTTCCCATGATGGAAAAATGTTTTTTATCTATATTAACCTTGCATTTAACGGCATGATTTCTAATGCTAGAAAATTCGGGATTAGTTATACGTGAGCCAGTTCTGTAGCTCAGACCTAAGTGGCTATAATAACGGACCTGCAACATTCTCTTTGATGAGCCAACATAACTACCAAGACATCTTGGGCATTCAAATTTGTAAATAATATTGGACTTCATAAAGGTCTGTAGCTTGTCCTTATAATTAAAAAAGCCGCCAATCTTTAGTGGATTCATAGGTATTAAATTGAGTTTTAGAAATCCAAACTCTTTTTCAATTATTTGTTTGACTTTGGATCTAAGAAAGTCGGAGTGCGTAAATGGTATCGTAGCGTACATAGTCAGTTTAGGAACATTATATTTCACAATAGAATCAGAAAAGTTACTTGCTACAATCTTGTTAACTATTTTATAAAAAAGTCTTTGTGGGTATGAATTTTTGGTAAAATATTCCAGTAAAAATTCAATTTCGGAGTGGAAATTTGCCCAGCTAGATGTATAACGGAGGGCTCTAAAAACTAGAGTTGTTATGGCATTAATTTTAAAAGAAAAGAAACACGAACTATAAAAGTTACCTCCAAGGCCTGTATAAGTACTTTTTCTAAAAACTGATGTACTAAAATTATGGTCAGAGCGGGTGATTTTTACGTCTAAAAAAGCTAGTGTATTCTCAGTCTCCTGCTCAATAGTAAATCTAATGTTGGGATGGCTAGAGTTAACGTAATCTAGAAAAGATTGACATTGCCACGAATGTTTAAATAGGGCAAAAGTATCATCCACATATCTCCTATAGTAAAGGGGTTTAAAGGATTCGGGACAGTTGTTTAAAAACTCTTCTTCTAAATGTGCCATAAAAAAATTTGCGAAGAGAGGGCCCAATGGGGACCCCATAGCAACTCCCTCGACCTGCAAGTAAAGTTGTTTGTTAAAAATAAAAGCAGAATCTTGCACTGCAAGTTCCAAGAGAGACTTAAAAAGTTGTCTATTAAAACCGTGAAAGATAACACCACTCTCATAAAAAACTTTGTCCAGAATAATCTCAATAGTTTCGGAGACTGGCACATTTGTGAATAACGACTCAACGTCTAAACTGGCCATATATAAATCACCATCCTGATGTACTATTTGTTGTTGGAAGTCAAAGCCATTTTTTAGCGCAAACTGGGATATTGAGTAATCATTTAATAAGTGAACTAAGTACTTAGAGATATTATAGGAAGGGCTATTATACGAAGACATAATTGGCCTGATAGGTATGCCATCCTTATGGATCTTAGGGAGCCCATACAAAATGCCAAACGATGACCCTGTAACAAACAATTTTTGGAAGGTTTCTTCATTTAAGATGTTATCTTTCTTTAACTTTCTAAGGAATCTATTAATCTTATCTTCCCTTCTGTAGATTTCTAAGAAGCTAGGTTCTCCAATCAGTAAAAATTTTGTATTATCAGAAAGTACTGAATTAACTTTATGTAGATAGTCTTGTTTATTCATTAACACTACTCCCTTGCCCTTGTCGGGTTTGCAAATAACGATATTTTCCACTTTACTTAAATTTCTTAAAATTTCCAAATCTTCCTTTCTAAAGAAGGGAGCCCATTTATTTTTTAAGTTCTTATAGGTGTCATGCAGGAGAAGAGAAAGTTTCTGTTGCAAGCTACTGAGACTAGCACTAGCACAATTCAAACCCTTGAGTCTTTGGAACAACACCTCAAAAGGAAAGTAAAAATACGAGAAATTAGGTCTATATGACGGAATACAGAAGTCCAGGCCGAAAGATAAAAGAAACTCTTCCCTCTTCGAAAGAACATAGTCAGAATAGTTAAAAATACAAGTGCTACGCTCATCAAAATTGGGAATACAAACGCCTAGAGATTTCAGTTTCCTCTGGTGGCGCAAGTGAACATCAGAGATAAAATTATTAACATATTTAAAAAACAACTTCTTAAAAACAATCACATCAATAAACGATAATAACCGAAAAAGTCTTTCTTGAAGTGCCAAACAATCCTTACGTAAACCATCAGAGATGCGTTGTTTGTAGGCAATTTCTTTAGAGAGCAGTTCATCTAGGGCGTTCCGGTAGAAATCTGTGCGATATAAAGAAGTCTTGTATAACTTGAATCTAACAAATTTCGGGTAGATGCCGCTGTGCTGACAGTATAATAAAAAATCAAGGTCACATTTTGCTTTCTCTTGCTTAAGGGTCAACTTTTCAAGCTGTCTGGCGAGTTTCAAGGTTGAAGGAGGATATCGAGGTCTAAGGATCTGGGCAAAATGGTGAGCCGAGCGCAGTCGCAACTTCAGGAGGAACAGTACGGGAAGCAACAGACGAAGCATCTCCAGGGCGAAACACACATTCAGGCGGAAGCACACAACAACAAGCAGGAGTCCAAAGAAGACGACAGTCAACAAAACAGTTGCATATTTATTAAGAAACGTTTCGTGTTACTTAAACACATCATCAGTCTGTAAAATTGAAAAATACACATTAATTCTCTAATTTAAAATAAAAGCTAAATTAAAAAACGCAGTTAAATTCTTTAAAATTACAACATACATAAAAAGTAAAAAGAAAGGAGATTTTTTCTAAGTCTACCTGATCAATAGAAGGGGAAAGACGAAGTGAGACCACAAGCTCACGCATGCCCAGAGTATACTTAGGCCAAGTGCAGAGGAGAAGAAG
>JANJGK010004582.1:42500-59528 GCA_039081455.1 Macrobrachium rosenbergii | reverse complement strand
TTAAGAGTGTTGAATAAAAGATGCAAAATCACTGTTTATCACAGAATAAGCGAAGCACCATCGACTGTCGGAGTTGCGATAAATATCGCTATCAATAACCGCAGCGATGCTGCTAGTTTCATAATTATAGTTCTGGTCAGCCGATGATTCATAAATGATCCACACGGAAAATTTCCGCATAATTTCTGGCAACGTCACCGATCATCACTGCCTGCATGAATTAGAACCGCGCTACTGTAATGAATTAACCCGATCCACATTTAGACAGAAAAAAAAACATAATAATAATTTGCGTTTTCACTTGATGTCAAAAGTTATAGCATTTGACTTGGAAACGCGCGTTATCCAAAGTTGGCAACGATTTCATCGTAACTTCTGGCCAGTTTTCGCCCAGCAAAGCCCGACCGTGGCTGCAGTAATCGGCATTCCCGTCACAAAGCATAGTTACTGAAAGGACATTTCCCCAAATCAAATCCCTCCCGACAAACAACCATCCGTTTTATCGCGTTTTTCTTTGGACGCGACCAGGAGTTGGCGTATTTAGACGTCACGGGTGACTTTAAATCAACGCTTTTTTTCTGCAAAGAGCCCGCTCAGTGGACGCAGTGAAATTGCCCTTTGCCTCCGACTTTTGCTAAAAACGCTTATTTATGGTTATATCAAATTACGTAACACGAGAGACATAGCATTAGACTCATGCGATCATGTTATTTACGACAAATACGCATGCTCTCTCTCTCTCTCTCCTTTTGTGTCTATACGATCCTCAATTAAACTACAAAAAATCGTAAAAAATTAGTAGAATAAAATACACCAATGTGGTTTTTAAATTATATTTAATGGTAATTTGTAAAACAAAAGATGAATCCCTTCAGTAAAATGAAAATGTGGGACGCCAAAGTGTTGAGATTCTGAGCAGGACTGCGCTTTCAGATTGCATCAGAAATAAGGATGTGATGTTCAGAGGCTAGAAAATCAGACTGAGATCTCCAAGATTGACATGATCTGGACAGGTAATGGAAATGAGAAACGTCACGCAGAGATATAGTCGAGATGGAAGTGGCACTACTCATCTACACCAGGATTCCTGTTCTCCTTCACACACTTAAGGCCCGTGTTGGCATAAGGCCGTAATAATGAAAGCTAAGGAGGTAGAACTCCAACCCGTTAGAAGAAGGTCGAGAGGATCATGAAGAAAAGAGGTATATATGGGAACTCATCAACGGCCAAAACCGTAAAGAAAGACCGAATGATGATGAAAAACGTTAACGTTGATGAAAGAGTATTGAGTTAAGGCCCACAAACACAGGCATCTGTTATAACATCAGAACAGCTAAGAGCTATTCGTTGTACCACGTGGTGTGTGTAAATGAGCTAATGCAGATACATGGTCTTGATCATACATTGTGAACTCTGGCTACTGTGGAAGAAAGGCAGAAATGCAAATGCTCGTCTAAGAAAGTCATTCTGATTAGTCCTAGTCGTATTAACTTCTACTCTTCATCGGTTCGTTTAGTGCCTCTGAAGATGATAAAATTTATGGTGTTTGTCTCTTGTCACTTTGTTAACCCTTATCCTTGTGCCATTGCTGTTTGATATTCACCTGCAGGTTACTTTACCAATGATAGCGGATGTGTCTACCTGCAGTAACAATGCTTTAATAAAGCTTTGTGGTGGGAATGCTGAATTCTTCACAAGGAAGCAGAAGATAAGCTAAATGGCCTAGCAGGAATATTTACAAAGAGCTGTGACATTAAATTTATATATTCTGGAAAGCTTGTAAGAATTCTGGTTGAACTGGTGCTGTCAAAATTAAATAGTTTCACACACATTGCTTGCTAAAATCACAAACCTTTTTATAAAGGATGCTGCAACTCTTGGCGCAATGCTATTAATGGCAAAACTTACAAATACCCCAGATTACGTTACAAAAAGCGCTCTGTGTAAATTACAAAAGAGAAGAACTTGAAAATTAATGACACAAAAGAAGTAACAGCTATCAGTATCCACGGTTGCATACATTGAAGTCCGGGGCTTCATAAACTATTCACGCACAGTCTTAATCATGGGCGCCCGCACGTAGGGGCGAGGGGGCACTCCCCCCCCCCGGTGAAATCCCGTGAAATTGCTTTATTAAAGAACTGCAGGCGCTGATGCTGTTTTTGGAATTAACCTGCTAGTTCAAAGGGTAAAAGTGTTTGTCTGCTTGGTACCGGAAACTATCCATGTATGTATTAAGATTTGCCGCCTCCCCACCCCGTAGAAAATATGCTGCGGGCGCCCATGGTCATAATTTATACCTGCGACAAAGAGGAAGATGTATTTCTTAATACATGCGAGAACGCCTTGGACAAGGTCCCTTGTATGTACAATTATCTATTTACATCAAGGAGAGATTGATCAAGTGCTAATGAGTAACAGGAACAATACCATGACTTCGGTTTTAAAGCCAAATGAATAAGAAGTGTCGCATAAGAAGCTGTAGTTTTTTTTAATCATCACTATTTGATTCCCAAACGCAATCAGGTTGTTTCGAGTTAGATGGGAACGTTCTTTTTACATATTCTGTAAAAAAAATTTTTGATATCGTAAATAAAGAATTACACATTAATAGCTTACAAAGCGCGCGCACGCACACACACACACACACACACACACACACACACACACACACACACGACTTCCTGTAAATACTCAAAATATTAAGCATCAAATACCCTTGATTATCGAATTCACTATACCTTGAGAATAACTTCTACTCAGAATGGATTATATATATGTATATATGTAATATCAATAGCCACAATGCCCTCTTAACTTCTCGAATTCTTCGCGCTTTTTTGGATATGCTTGTAACTACGAAGCCGTGACATCCAAACACAAGAAATTGAAGAGACTTGTGATTTGCCGGTCGCGAGTCTCTTCAATTTCTTGTGTTTGGATGTCACGGCTTCGTAGTTACAAGCATATCCAAAAAAGCGCGAAGAATTCGAGAAGTTAAGAGGGCATTGTGGCTATTAGAATTACATATGTGTCTGGTAAAAGCGACCAGTAGATTCTACATATATATATATATATTTATATATATATATATATATATATATATATATATATATATATATATATATATATATATCACGAAGGAAGCAGTAGGGAAAGGCATCTTAATCATCTACAGTTTATTTCAATGCCGACGTTTCACGACGAATTCCAAGTCGCATTTTCAAGGTTATAAAATATAATATAATTTGCGAACATGAGTACCAAATTAATGCAATGGCAACAGCTCTTTATGTAGTAAAAATATTTAAAACAAAACACCTCATTCTAAGACAAGTCAATAATAAGTAAAAAGAGTTCACTAAAATCTTAAAACAACCTACCTATATGAAAGAAAGAGCAAGACTAACATAAATAAATAAAAACAGAGTGAGGAAAACTAGTTGCCCAAACTAGGCTATAAACTATTTCACTGAGGACGATTGAGGATTCTAGGATGGTTAAGTCGTTGTTGTTCTGCACTTGGCCTAGAATCCATAATTATCAAGAAGACTGTACCGTCGTTAAATACTCAATCGTCCTCAGTGAAATTGTTTATAGCCTAGTTTGGGCAACTGGTTTTCCTCACTCTGTTTTTATTTATTTATGTTAGTCTTGCTCTTTCTTTCATATAGGTAGGTTGTTTTAAGATTTTAGTGAACTCTTTTTACTTATTATTGACTTGTCTTAGAATGAGGTGTTTTGTTTTAAATATTTTTACTACATAAAGAGCTGTTGCCATTGCATTAATTTGGTACTCATGTTCGCAAATTATATTATATTTTATAACCTTGAAAATGCGACTTGGAATTCGTCGTGAAACGTCGGCATTGAAATAAACTGTAGATGATTAAGATGCCTTTCCCTACTGCTTCCTTCGTGATGGATACTTTGAGCCTCAGCTCTGGCCCTTATGTGTGTGTGTGTGTGTATATAAATATATATATATATATATATATATATATAATATATATATATATATATATATATATATATATATATAAAGGAATAAAATCACACTGACACGTGATTTTGACACGTGATTTATACAGGTACATGAACCGCAGGTAAATGAAATTGAAAAATGTGACATTGAGATTAGACATTTACAAACTATGTGTTAGAGGGGGTAGTACAAACGTGAACTGTCTTAACACTCGAAATATATCTAAATGTAACATGACAAAACTAACAGTGAGAAAAAACGTGATCATTTCATTCTTACTTATGAAATAGATGCACGGTTTTATAGGAAAACACTAACATGGTTAGTTTAACTGTTAAAAGATATCTAATTAAGATTTATGGAAGACTAAATAATATAAAAAAAAAGTTTCTCATAAAATATTGATTACAGGAAACCTGTCTCTTTACTGTAAAATAATATCTTCAGGACCACCACAACACAAAGGACGACATTTCCGAGATGAATGACCCTCGTCCACGTTTAAGGAAATAATTTTGAGTCGCCAGCAGTTTAGTGTTCCAAGTCTTGTGGACTAGGGATTTATGATAATATCCCTTTTAATAGTTCATTCAAGTTTACCAGTCCTATTGCTACATGATTAAGACTGTTCTTAAAATATTAAAATCAAATATCCCTAGATGCTTTTTAGCTATTGAAGAGAGGTTCTGCCTCCAGCTTATTTGCCCGTATTTTTTTACAACGAAATTTTCATCACTATGTCAAAGATTATTTTTGTCATAAAATTACTTTCCCTTCTGCTCCGGGCCATCTGGTGGAGAAACTGTGTAGGGTATGTATAGTACATCAATTTCCTATGAATTTTTGATGGATTAAGTTGAGACGAAATTACGTTCACTCTACAGAATTGGTCTATATCCCTTTAAACACTGTTTTGTTCCTTAGTCGGCCAGTATCATCCAAAGCTTGCGTGACATGACAATGGATTTAGTTGAGGGAAAATGTCTCTGGAGACAGACAGTCGTTAGTGTCTAGGGTTTGGTGATAATGATTATAATGTGCATTTTCTTTTCACTATAAAGCACTTTGTAAAAACTTAAAAATATAAACATTTAGTTTTGGGATTATAATCTCTCTCTCTCTCTCTCTCTCTCTCTCTCTCTCTCTCTCTCTCTCTCTCTCTCTCTCTCTCTCTCTCTCTTAACGTACATCTTGGACATTTCTCGGCAAGTTTTTCACACAAGCCCCAGATTTCTATCTTACTTTTTCTCATTTTATTCTGCAATCTTTTCAAAGAAAAAATTGAAGGACATTCGACAGAGACAATAAGTTATTGAGAACGATTAATTATTTATGATGGGAATGAATTGTAGGAATGTGTAGGTGAGAGAATGACTTGTTTAGTGTGAGAAAGTGCCTGGGACGAGGGTATTTTGTCTCGGTGCCTTTTATGGATATGGTGATGCTAGAGGTCACAGAAAGGGCAGTAGACGTAGGTGCAAAGTTCTAGGATAAGAAAATGGGTTATATATGCGGAGTGGAATGCATGAAATTTTCCGATAATACAGTGATAAGAAACATGATGTTTAGTGTTTAATGTGAACGTTGTTCTCATTTTATTTCCTGAAATAAATCAAGTACATATCAAAGAAGCTCTTTTCATAATTGAATGCCTTTTAATGGCCTTACAGATGTCACCTTTGGTAATCAGGCTGTTTTGTAAAATAGTCAAATATAGACAACTGAGGGAAAGGACAGTTTTCATATCACCATTCAATTGCTATTCAGAACAGGAACAACAGAAAGGTTCATTTTTCTCGTTGAAACAATACCCTGTTTATTTTCCTCGAATATTGTTGCTTCTGTTACTATAATTTTCAAGTGGTAGAGCTGACTTGCTTTCCCAAACTTCGCTTGCCTATTCAAGAGTTGCTCTGTAAGTAGCCATGTGTAAATTTTGCCTTGGGGATTTCATTTCTAAACTGATTCTTCTTCAGATATCGATTCTTGGTCAACAGCTTTGAAGTGTCCCGTAATATTATGTCAGAAATGAATCTTCGTTCGCTCCTTCCTTACCCCAGTTTTTACTTAATTTCCATTTTATGGCAGAGCGCTACTTTAGTTAGCCCAGTGATAGTTAATTTCCATCAGTTGGTGTGGACAAATTAAGTGGTGTATTCGTGAAACTCCAGCTACTAATTCATATTATTACTTAATGCGTGTGAGTGCTGTATAATTCATGGCAAAGGTATTGCAAAGTGCTCTTATGGGTGAAGCTTCGATATTGACCAGATTATCTAAGTTATAATCATCAACATATTTGTAAAGTCACGGGGTTGACACGATATTCATTGAACCTTTTTCTTATCCAACAACTGTACGATTTTGAGCCTCACAGCTATTCTTAAAGCTTAAATTTTGCATTGCTTAAGTACAGGTTTAAAAGCGTTTTATTAAAACTCCTCATCCAGCATACTCGTACATTTTCAAGGCCACCGTTAACAGTATGGATTTATTTGAAAATTTCACTGAGTTAACTTGGTACCTTCCAAACTCTGCATTAAGGCTAGATTTCTCTTCAAGAATTTTCTCTGGTATCGTCTTGGTCTAGTTACGACAGTTGTGAATATTTCTTTTTTCTTTTGGTATTTTTAATCGCACCTCATAATTTGGAACCCTCAGAAGAAGTGATGGCCGTCCTAGATTTGTGCCATCTCAGAAATCGCCCGTTACATGTTCCCGGAATTTATAAAGTCTCATTCATTTATAGAATTATAAAATACTTCTAAAGGTATTAGTCCACATAAGAATTATAAAAAACTTAATTAAAACACTGACAAACGCTACCGGGGTACCTCTCGAGGTAAGAGCTAACGACTCATCGAGTTCGTATATATATAATGTATATATAAATATATACATACATACATATATATATATATATATATATATATATATATATATAGATAGATAGATAGATAGATAGAGAGAGAGAGAGAGAGAGAGAGAGAAATGTGTGTTTGTGGGTGGATGAATGTTTATTAAGCCAATTTCAAAGACGACTTTCGCTCTCTCTCCCTCTTCAGATTATGATCACAGATAAGAATTTTAATGCCCCCTTCTCTTTCCTCCTCTCTCTTTCTCTCTCTCTCTCTCTCTCCCTGCAAAGACATAAAGCTGACTTCTCAACAGGTTTTTGTTTTTGCAAGGTCTTAATGTAAGAGAGCTGTGACCCTTTGTTTCCCTAAAGTGCTCCGCTTTTAAGGTCATTTCTCCAAGCAACATTTTTACTATGCGGTCCTGGAAGACAAACTTGATCTCCAGTGAAAGCTGACTTTTAGTTTTATGGGGTATTTTAGTTCTCAGATTATATTCTGGAGTCATTTTTGAGATCATCTTTAACATCATGTCTACTTTAAGTTCACCTTATCAATGCTTATACATAGATTCCACATCTTCTAGATGTAAATACATGAATACGCATGCACGCACAACACTCATATATATATGTGTATATATATATGAAAATATATATACATATATATGTACGTACACTATATATATATATATATATATATATATATATATATATATATATATATATATACACGCATAGAAATGCACGCACACAGTCACACACACCCCTACATATATATATATATATATATATATATATATATATATATATATATATATATATATATTATATATACATACATACATACATACATACATACATACATACATATCACACACACATATATGAGTGCGTGTGTGTGGAGACAGATAGAGAGAGAGGTAGAGACAAAGCTTATATATGTATGATTTTGAGTAGAATTTCTAAGTTTACCTCTGAAAATTTCTGTGACGCATTGCACTACCAACGAGTTACGACTTCTTCATCTTCCCGTAGTTCTTCCACGGAGGGAAGCTGTATTCCATAGCCAGAATAGTTAAACCTCAGCTCCTTGAGAGTAAAGATTTGCAGATGGACGTTGACTGCAAATGGAATTTATTACGTTTTACTGATTGCTGTCAAACAACTCGGCCAAGAGAGTTCAGATTTATTTTCATTAACTGCATTTTGCTATATACTTCCTTTATCGATGAAGTTGCAAGGATCCCGGTTCCGAGAACACTCAGTCACGAAAAAGTTTAACAGAAGGAACGCTTCCTGCTTACGAGGCAATCACGAGTACTTTTTCCATAGGTTTAAGCATTCTCAAAGTAAACTTACTTTTATATAATAGTCAAATATTTTTTTAATGTTACTGTACATTTAATCTAAGAAAAAACCCTTGAGCGCTTTGGTTAGAGAAGAAACAGGGTAATTTTTTGAATGACGTTTGCATTGTGAAGAGTAAAGTACATCAAGTAGACGGTCGTTCCCTAAATATAAGAATAACAGTTGTTGCATCAAGCAGAATATAATACTAACTCTCATCTGCTAATAAGCTCCGAATTTACACCTACTTTCCATTGACCAATGAAACGAAAGTATCGAGGACTGGTCTTTACGAAGAGTAAAAATCGTGGAAGCTCATCACCGACGTCAGGCTTAAGAAAGCTTATAAATACCTCATGGACAAGAGCTTTAGAAGACCACAACTTCCGCCTAGGTTGAGTAATCCATATCTCAAAAGGTCCATTCCCATCTCCCAAATTCGAATTACCTCTTGCCATGGCGCAGCTTTCAGTAAAATTCGCGTAAAAATTCATATATATGATTTTTTATTTTTTTATTGCTCCTACTAGTACATTCATTCTCTCTCTCTCTCTCTCTCTCTCTCTCTCTCTCTCTCTCTCTCTCTCTCTCTCTCTCTCTCTCTCAAGATTTATTCAGACTTACAATTAGATTTTCTGCTACAAAGTTAAAATGGCATTTCCAATCTTGAGATCATAATCCAGCTGTACAAAGTAGGCAGAGAGATAGACAGATGTTTATTTATTCTTCTGCACACAAAAATTACTCAAAAGAGCCCTTAGACCCACTATGGCGCACAGATTACACATCGCAATATACAACAACAAAAATGCTAGCATATTAAGCCATATGTATGTGTATATATGTATATATATATATATATATATATATATATATATATATATATATATATATATATATATAGCACCTGTACATAATATATTTACCTGTTTGTTCGTCGCAGCCGCAGCCTTTCAAAAGGTTCACGCTTGCCCAAAAATGAAAAGAAAATATGCTTCTTTTCACCAACAAGTTGATAAAAGACCTTCGCAGAGTGTAATAAGGCGGCGCACCAGAAATCCTGTACGGAAAAATGTGTGTGCTGGAAATTTTCAGATTAGTTTAGCAGACCTAGTTCTACCAAAAGATTTCGGGTTTTGTAAACACTTATAATTATCTAGCTGTTCTTGGAACTTGCTTGAGGACAAGTCGAGAACATTGCTGCACAAAGGCGAGACCCCGATGGAAGGCGAACCAAAATTTCTGTTGCATAATCCCATGTCTTAAGTTTCCAAATCCTGTGCCCGAAGGTGACATGTTAGTCAAAAGCTGTAAAAGGCAAAGTTTTCCAGTCCTGTGCCCGAAGGTGACACGTTAGTCAAAAGCTGTAAAAGGCAAAGTTTTCCAGTCCTGTGCCCGAAGGTGACATGTTAGTTAAAAGCTGTAAAAGGCAAAGTTTTCCCATCCTGTGCCCGAAGGTGAATGTTAGTCAAAAGCTGTAAAAGGCAAAGTTTTCCAGTCCTGTGCCCGAAGGTGACATGTTAGTCAAAAGCTGTAAAAGGCAAAGTTTTCCAGTCCTGTGCCCGAAGGTGACACGTTAGTCAAAAGCTGTAAAAGGCAAAGTTTTCCAGTCCTGTGCCCGAAGGTGACATGTTAGTCAAAAGCTGTAAAAGGCAAAGTTTTCCCATCCTGTGCCCGAAGGTGACATGTTAGTCAAAAGCTGTAAAAGGCAAAGTTTTCCAGTCCTGTGCCCGAAGGTGACATGTTAGTCAAAAGCTGTAAAAGGCAAAGTTTTCCAGTCCTGTGCCCGAAGGTGACACGTTAGTCAAAAGCTGTAAAAGGCAAAGTTTTCCAGTCCTGTGCCCGAAGGTGACATGTTAGTCAAAAGCTGTAAAAGGCAAAGTTTTCCCATCCTGTGCCCGAAGGTGACATGTTAGTCAAAAGCTGTAAAAGGCAAAGTTTTCCAGTCCTGTGCCCGAAGGTGACATGTTAGTCAAAAGCTGTAAAAGGCAAAGTTTTCCAGTCCTGTGCCCGAAGGTGACATGTTAGTCAAAAGCTGTAAAAGGCAAAGTTTTCCAGTCCTGTGCCCGAAGGTGACATGTTAGTCAAGAGCTGTAAAAGGCAAAGTTTTCCCATCCTGTGCCCGAAGGTGACATGTTAGTCAAAAGCTGTAAAAGGCAAAGTTTTCCAGTCCTGTGCCCGAAGGTGACATGTTAGTCAAAAGCTGTAAAAGGCAAAGTTTTCCAGTCCTGTGCCCGAAGGTGACACGTTAGTCAAAAGCTGTAAAAGGCAAAGTTTTCCCATCCTGTGCCCGAAGGTGACATGTTAGTCAAAAGCTGTAAAAGGCAAAGTTTTCCCATCCTGTGCCCGTAGGTGACATGTTAGTCAAAAGCTGTAAAAGGCACTAACTGATATTAAAATTTGTTTTGCAAGGTAAACCATATTTTTTTACGAAATTTTATCTGATAACTGAAAAAAAGCTGCTTTTAGGCATCCTGATAAGAACATTCGTTTGATAGAGATGTAATTACCCGTTCTGTTTACGATATGGATGTTAACTTATCAGTAATCCTTAATGTAGAACCTTTAAAGATAGAAATCATAAAAAAAAACAATCAGAGAAAAAATCACAGTTATTCCGCTGGCTTTCAGGAAGGCCTAATCACCCGGGAAATCACTCACGAGAGACCGAAGTCCTCATGAATAACGATGAATTAGCATGAATAATTATGTTTGCCTCGGAAAAAGGAAAGTCCTTGAAGCGAGAGAGCCGGGTTATTGGAGTTGTAATTCCCTTATTAACAGATCATCGGGAGAGGAAAATTTAGCCTCAGCTGATGAGCCAAATATTCTCTTTTGTCTGAAGTGATTAAGGAAAAGTATGTTTTCACCCTTAGCAAGAAATAGGTTTTATGACTTGGGTAATTAATGAATTAATCGCTTTCTAAAGTTTTACCATTTCTGACAATAATTAGGAATGAAACAAAAGCTTATTCGGAAACTACTGACAGCTAATAATTGAATAATTCCCCAATATGAAAATTTATTCCAATAAATGCTTTTTAATGAATAATTATCAATAACATTTTCTCTCACAACACCCCGGATAACAATGATTATGGAATGATTATGGAAATACGTTGGTAGTGGCGAACGTTTCAGCAAAAAGATGTAGTATGAAACTTCTTTATTTTCTTTCCTGGGGTTTAATTTTATATACGTTTTATTTATTCATTATTCTTTGTGTTTCCTCTAAAGTCGAACTCCGTCAAGAAATTCATTCGGGACGAAGCAGAAGTTTTTTCCACATAATCTCATCTTCATAATAATTTATTACCTACAAGGTATGAAGATAAATAATATTGTTTATATGAATTACATTGTTTAAAAAGCCGCTGTGAAATGCTTAAATATAAGTCATATTTTTTGTCATTTATCCCCAGTGTACATTCTTTTAGAGACGCATAGCCAAGATTCTCACTGATCAGATATTCGCTTTTAGTTATTGATAAGTGTGTCACTCAAGTTTGCATTCTAAAGCACAATACAAAATTGTTTCCTACTTCAAAGAGTGGTCAGGACTGTTTTGCTTGACAGAACTGAACCCTTATGCTGATCACAGTTGCTAGGTTTTAGGTCTGTGGTAGTTACGTCGTACTTTTTATATAGACAGAGATGTGAAAGGACTGCCCTCCTCAACAGACAGCTTAACTGTTTCGCATAACGCCAACTCTTCTGAGCTGTATATATATTTTTTTTTATATAAACCTATAATCGCCCATTTTTAGTTTTATGTAAAAGAAAACTATTGAGGTGGCTTTGTCTGAACAATCGCACTTTTTTCTGACCGCCCTCAGATCTTAAAAACTACTGAGGATAGAGGGCTGAAAATTGGTGTGTTGATCATCCACCCTCCAATCATCAAACATATCAAATTGTAGCCCCCTAGCCCTAGTAGTTTTTATTTTATTTAAGGATAAAGTTAGCCATGATCGTGCGTCTTTCTCCGCTATAGGTACCAAGAACACCGGCCACCACCGGGCCGTGGCTGAAAGTTTCATGAGCCGCGGCTGAGAGTTTCATGGGCCGTGGCTGAGAGTTTCATACAGCATTATACGCTGTACAGAAAATTCGATTGCGCCGAAGAAACTTCGGCGCAATTTTTACTTGTTTTTTCCTCGTGACCAAAACAACTCCAAACACCCTGATCCATCCTATCACTTTCGCTAACCTTTATGGCCATTTTTATTGTTTAAGTTTTTGTTCATTAAAAGATTTCTAATAGATTTAATTTAATCTCCAACTACATACAGTAAGAGGCAATTGACAGTTTAACAACTCACGCATTCATGTTGCAAACCGATCAGGATCGTTTGGAATATTTTAATTTTGAATCATCGCGTTGGCTGACTGACTTCCTGAAAGAGTAAGGATGGGAGACTCAGAGTTGAAAACAAGGATGGAAAGTTTCTCCAAAATAATAATAAAACACGACATAGTGATTGAGATTCGAGTACCGAGATATCTCGGAAAAAAAAGGCAGACTGGTGGACATAGAAGCTTAAAAACATGCTAATGCATTCCACGTTCGTATGATACGTTAGCAAAAAAAAAAAAAAAAAAAAAAAGTCTAAACCTAAAGGCCATGATAAGTCGGATAGAAATAAAGAAACGGGAAGAGAGAGAGAGAGAGAGAGAGAGAGAGAGAGAGAGAGAGAGAGAGAGAGAGAGAGAGAGAGAACGGTGCGCACTTTTGAGATTCATGTAGTAATGTTAAATGTTTCTCTCTGTCGCACTTCATGAGAAAAAGAAATCGAGCTGAATAATTCAGTTGGGACAACGCAAACTCTCGTCCTGGATGCTCTCCAGCAAGAAACCGAAGCTTCTGGAATCGTTCTATTTACCAGCGACGGAAAAGTCTCGCATGTTCGGTATGGCGAGGAAACACTCTGTGAGAAATGCGTATGACGATACGCATTTTTGTCTTCTTTGACATTTAATATCAAGTTCAAGGTAGGTCAGTGTATGATGAGGAATATTGTTTAACTAGATTTAGGTCATAGCTAATATGAAGGGTAGGTAAACATCTTAGCGTAAAGGTAAAGTACTTTCAGCATGTTGTGGATGCTGTTAAGTATATGTTAGTTAAACCAGACCACTGAGCTGATTAACAGCTCTCCTAGGGCTGGCCCGAAGAATTAGACTTATTTTACGTGGCTAAGAATCAATTGGTTACTTAGCAACGGGACCTATAGCTTATTGTGGAATCCGAACCACATTATAGCGAGAAATGAATTTCTATCACCAGAAATAAATTCCTCTAATTCTTCATTAGCCGGCGGTAGACTCGAACTCGGGCCTAGCGAGTGGTAGCCCACAACTCTACCGACTCTCCCAACGAGGAACTCAAAAGCTGTTAGCATTGCTGTACGTAATAAAACAGTCATCTTTGAATGTTTTGTCCATAGTAATTATTGACGTGAATACTGACTTGTTAAAGAAAACATGGTAGTAATGTGCACAACAAACAAAAATAAGTATATTAACATCGTTTTACTATTTCAGTAACTTTAGCACTTCCCGAATTTCCGGAAAAAATAGCTTTTGGGTCTGTTTCACTCTCTCTTCAGATTTTTTAATTTTCTCGTTTGCTTATCTTCGTTTCCAGAACTGTAATCCCGTGTTTCTGGTTCAGCTCTGTTTCCAATAATCTCAAGTTCAACTTAAGTTGTATAACAATGCTAAAAACAACAACAGAATCTTGCTGATACAGTGGCTTTCCCCAAGTAATCATGTGAATTTCATGGGATATGTGACGGTATTCAAGTTACTCTTATCTCAGCTGCCACTATATTTTTCGAGTAAGTGATAACGTTTCTAAGAGCAAAAATGCGTCCTATTAATCGATGACACCAACGAAGAAAATGGTACATTCTTATCAGATGTGCAACCCACTAGAGTTCAAGAGATCCAGAACTTATGATTAATTGATTAATATTAATCTAAAAGGAAAAATTTCCTTTAAGCTATATAAATAGCAGAATGTATAAGTGAATCACGTAGATATGGAACGTGATGAATGTACAAATAAAGGCTAATGCTACGAAGGAAAATTGAAACAACGGAGTGGTTGCTAGGCCTTTCGACACAACTGGTTGCTAGTAAAGGACAATTGTGTCGAAAGGCCTCCGTTGTTTCAATTTTCCTTCGTGGCATTTGCCTTTATTTAAATAGCAGAATATATCTTGCACAGTAATTTAGATTCCATTAGAAAATGCAAGCGTTCTAAGTTTGCAAAGTTGCGTGCATGCTAAAGTTCCTAACAACAAATAATCTCCAAAAAATGCCAGATCTTTGACCAGCATTCGCACGTAATCAGAGAGACGTTGCGTGAAATATGCATGTTTCGTTAAGTAATTTCATGTCATGCAAGGCGTGACAGGAGTGAACATTCATATTGTCCTTATATCATCGACCTCCCCAATGAAGGAAGGCAGCGTGACCTTAAATGGAAGCCTATGCAAAAAGAGAAAAAATCAGACGAGAAATGTGGTGTCTCGTCTGCGAAAATATTGCTCACAATGGCAAATGCATTCCATTTAAGTATTATTGCATCAAATTCAGATTCTTCTGAAAAGAACTGGCCAAAAAATGCCTTCATTTTTCATGGCAAAAGCGGTGAAATTCTTCCTCGCTGTTATGGATACTGATGCACGGAAGTTCCAGAGAGCCTGTGATGTGAATTTCCAGCGCCACGCCCCTCGGCCCTTTATTTCTCTGACTTTCTTCTTCTCTGATGTTTGTTTTCTTGCCTCCACCACTGATGTGTTCGTGAAGTGGTTTGCCTTTGCTTTTTGTCATTGTTTGTATTGTAATAGGCTTCAGTTGTCTTAACTCTGTTTTCTTCTTTGTTTCAGCTTTCTGTGTTCTGTTAGAGGCAGGCTTGCTTTGCAAGTTTTATTCTTTTTACTTACTTATCTTTTATGAATTTCACCACGCTAGAGAGAGAGAGAGAGAGAGAGAGAGAGAACACCAAGGATAATTTGCTGGGAATAGGTAGAGGAAAGCAGGAAATTCTTGGAAAGATGGCGACGGAAAATTAGTTTGTTAAGTAGAAATCAAAGTGATAGAAGCAGTCACCTTGACTGTTATATTTATTTTGACTTTTAGCTTACGTGTAATTTGTTTTACAAGACTTCGGGTGAGGAACCCACTGGGCTTGGGAGAGGGGAAGGGAGGAAGGTAGGTCCCATTCCCCAACCAACTTTTATCTCTCGCTTCCTTGTTGTTATTTAACGAGATTCAGCTAGCCTTGCGGTGGCACGGGCTCTTGCTCTAAGGTAGCCAGGAATAGCTTCCTTAACACGACTCATCCATTGCTAACCAATACGTAGAATATGTCCCTACCAGTTGGTCTTATCATCGTGTTTGGGAATTCTTACACTGGGATCTTTTCTTTGTGGTATCATTGTGATGGTTACCTTGGATTCAGTCCTCTATGGCATGTTCGCTTTTCATTTTGGATTCATGAATCGAGTTTAATTATGTAGCTGGAATATTTATGTTATATTGTTTTCAGTGGTTGGTATTTTTCTTATACCTAATTTAAATATTTTATTTACAAGTCCGCTTGTTCTGATGATAATGGTTTTATAGTTATTAGTTTCTTCGTTCAGGTCTATATGTATATAATATATATATATATATATATATATATATATATATATATATATATATATATATATATATATATATATTTATACATATATTTTATTTATGTATGTATATATATATAGTATATACTTTTTTTCTTCGGATCCTTTTAGTCCTTTAACAAATCTGAACCTGCTATTTTTGCTTTACCTGTACAATAATTCGAACTTGTTCGTTTGGTGATATTGGTAACGGGTAATTGGAATTTTGTGGGATCGATGTGACAGTTGTTTTGTAGCGTCAGTTTGATTATTCCTGGAGTCAGTGCTGAGCCTTCGCATTTGAGATGGGCTTATCTTGTTCTTGTATATTATTTGTTCCGTTATCATTGCTACCTAAAATTCTTACTTGCTACCTTAGTGGGATATCTATATTATCCTCATTAATTTTACCGAATTTCCTTAATTTCCATTGATTATTTTCTGTGGATTGTTGTTTATGTCCAAGCTGTGTTCCCGGCATGATGTTTGTTGTAATTCTTGGTCGGGAATCATGTTTCCAGCTTTTCTTTGTTTTCATCCATCGGAGCACAGCGTGACGTCATCGTGTCGGCGTGTATTACCGAAGGGTGCTCTTTTGTACCCCAAGAATAGTGTTGAGCCCGGGGATGAGCTCTGAGGTACTCCTCTCCGGGGTTTTATGTCTGTCTATGGTGCTAAATGTTGAGTTTATTTCTGTTGCAGGTAGTAATTGATATGAAAGTGTGACAAAGGCTAGGAAGTTGTCTGAGAGTCGATATATTTTGTTTATTAGTCATTCACAGCATACGCTATCGTACACTTTATCATTGTTGCATAATGCTGCGAGTGTTGTTTTCTTCTGAATTCAGTGTCATTTGCGACTGGTTTTTTATGAGAGTGATTTGATTGTGTTTGTCTCCATGCTGTTGACGGCGAATTGCTTCCCGGTTGGCAGATTATGATGTGCGAGAAAGTGCAGTAGTGGATGACCCAAAATCTTTCCAGACAGTTTCAGAATTGTTATGAGAAGGCAGAATGGTCCGTGGTTGTTTTGGTTAAGTCTTTGGTAGACTAATATTTTGTTTTTGCTGATGAGTATGTTGTTCTTCTTAAAGGCCTCCACTAACGTGCAGGCATGCCTTCACCACAAACGATACAGTTTTTTTCACGATTCATTTTAGAAGGAA
>JANJGK010004582.1:10000-37500 GCA_039081455.1 Macrobrachium rosenbergii | reverse complement strand
ATATATATACATTATATACACTCATATATATTATGTATATATATATATATATATATATATATATATATATATATATATATATATATATATATATATATATATATATATATATATATATATATATATATATATATATATATATGTTACAGGGAATATGTGAAATCTAGGGATTTCACGAAATCCCTAGGGAATTTGTGAAATGAGCAACTTAGGAACATTTGATCCCCGAGGGCTAATACTAAACACGGCGAAGCAGTGATTCATCTACAGTTTCGCCGTGCTCAGTACTAGCCCCTGGGGTGTTCATTGTATTTCACTGTGTTTAGTACTATAACCTAGGATCAAACGTTCCTAAGCGAATTGGTCATTTCACAAATTCTCTAGGGATTTCGTGAAATCCCTGATTTCACATATTCCCTGTAACACATATAGATATGTATGTGCGTGTGTGTGTGTGTAACAAGTAAGAATAATGTTTATATAACTTATAAAGAGAGAACTGGTGACAGCTTATCCATTGCCATGCCAAACATTTATATATAGAATTTACCTTTGACAAAGAACTTACGATCACAGATACACAATTTTATTACCAAATTGCTAAAATTTGACTGACTGTTAGTGGTATATCCAGTACTGTACGTTCATTTAAACAAATAACGAGTAACTAAACTTACTAATCGGGTTGCCGGATTGGTCGGGATGCCGTTTAATTTTTCTTTTGGCCCACTGGATTAATGTAATGGGTCCCCAATACAGTTCCTAACAATGGCGATAGCAATTTTGTTAGATATTTCGAAAATTTATACGGGAACGAGCCTAAAGAGCTCATTATAGGTCTTAAAGGATTATTCTATTTATGTGCTTCTCCCATACCGTGCAAATACGGTAACGATTGAGAATTAGTGGAAAACTAAGTGACACTATCTTATTACATTACTTTTGTATGATTTAATAACTTCATCAAGGCGGTTCTTATTCAGTTTCGTGTTAGTACTACTGTCACTTAATAAATGCTCCATTTTTGAGACAGATTTGTCCATTCACATCACTACGGTTATTTGATTTATCGTCTTCAGTGATATGAGTGATTTTATCACTTCTCATTTCAGCCAAGGCCTTCCCAAACCGTGTAGAGAAATTAATCTTATTAGAAAATTTTATTGGTGAATTGAAAAAGTGCCCTTTTACAATATCTGAAAGATGATGTGGAAGGTCACTGAATATTTTACAGGAAAAAGGGAAAGACAATATAAAGAAAGCATTTGGCAGTGTTGAAATAGTAAATGATATACCATGGTTTATCTATCTATCTATATATATACATATGTGTGTATATATGTACAGTATATATATATATGTGTGTGTGTGTGTGTGTGTGTGTGTGTGCTTGTGTGTGTATTACAGATGACACAAAATTCACGCTTATCAGACAAAGTTTGCTTCAGGAAGGTTAAACGTAAATTACTTTGTGAAAAGATAATTCAACGTGAGCTGCGTCCTGTCCCAAAATGTAACCTTTTAAACAATTAACGGAAGTTTCAAAAGTTGACGAGCAATTGGCACCTGAATAAAGTGCATAAAATGCCTTAACACCTCAGAAATTTCTCAATTACTAAAGATTAGAAATTACAAAGTAATGATGAAAACTTGCGCGTAAAATATAAAATCCTAAGAAAATGTTGCAGATCACATAAAAAAGTCTTCGAATATATGATCACTGATCAGAGTACCTAGATAGACCCAGATTTATTATATTAGATTTTTTTTTTCCTTCATGAAAAGATCGCCCGAGTCCTACCTTTCCTTTCCATTCGCGAAAGTCGTGTTGTTTAGAGTCCTTGGCAATGGACCAGACGGTCTTTCTTCTCGGTGCGTCTTTCGGCGTTGGTGAGTCTCGCTGGGCGGTGTCAAAAAAAGAAAAAAATGCGCCGAACGTTGGGTTGTGAAGTATCTACTGTTATGATTGTGAATTCTGGAGGGACTGTACACCGTCGAAGTTGGTGATATCGGGTTCTGAGTACTTGAGGTGTAGGTAGCGAATTTTATGTACTGTAAATAGCGTATTTTTTAGCATTTTTTCAAATGTTTGTGTTTAGTCCAAGTGATAGCGTTATAGTTGTTTATTTTTTAAATATATGTTCCGGTCTGGCGAACGAGAATTCTTCATAAGTATTATTTTTATCAAATAGTTAAGGTTAACTTTTGCTTTGAAATTTGTAGCTCTGTTCTTCGAATCTTCGTGCCTATAACTTGATACGGAGTATATACATATTATGGCTGCGGATAAGACTAAAAGTAGAATTACTTTTCAGAGGTGTTGTGCAAGCAAGTGACCTTGAAAGCAAGAACAAGAAATTATTGGATGCATAGGATGCATCAGTTACGTGAGTGTTGCTAGAATTTGCCGTATGTGGTGATTGATGGAGATTGGTCGTGAGTATACCGGATTTTATTAGTTTCATATTAAACTAATTGTACGTTTTCCGTGTTTTGACAAATGTTTTTATGGTTACTTTCTTACTAATTGTACAATATCTTACTAATTGTGCAATTTCCTTGCTTTGACGAGCTTTTAATTGCTACAACTTTATCTTGTTTTGACAAGTTTTTTAATTGCAACGACCCTATCTTACTAATTGCTATATTTCCTTGCTTTGACAAGCTGTTAATCACAACCTTACCTTAGTAATTTAACTTTTTCCATGTTTGACAAGATTTTTAATTGCTACAACCTTCTTACTGTACTACTTTTTCCTTGTTTTGCCAAGTTTTTAATCACCGCAACCTTATCTCATTAATTGTAGTTTTTCAGTCATTTACTAGGCTTTTAATCACAACCTTATCTTACTAATTGTACTTTTCCCCCTGTTTTTCCAAATTTCTGATCACTTCAACCTTATCTTTACCCCACCCCTTCAGGGGCGGCGACCCCTGAAGGGGTGGGGGGTACCCCTGTGACTTGTGTAGCAGTCGGCCAACTGGCTGACTGCTACGCAAGTTCTCGGGGTACTAAAATTGTCGCTAATGGCAACTTTCTTTCAGGTGGTGACTGCTGATTACATATTTTAGGTTTTGCTCGCCTAATACAGTTGTCTTTTGGCGCTTTATGTCGAGGTAGAGCTTTCATTTATAGACTTATTTTTTCTCCATTGCCCTATCGAGGAATGTCAGTTCCGGACTATTATCTTAATAGATAGGTTGATGGGAATTATTATTGGTAAATTCAACTAGGTAGCCTATGTTAACCTTACATCTTAAAACCTAGATCCCCTTTTAAGATGTTACTTCTGTGACAATTCAGGTTGGTAATTCTAAGCCGTAGTTCCGCGGTGAGCTAGACTATGGCAATTGACGTTTCCCTATGTTATTTTACTTGCTTTACAAGAATTTAAAGTAATATTTTGTCGGCCGGCTGTAACTAAACTGTAATTGACCTTTGAAGACTACACGATACCGATGGGGTAGTTAGGGGTGTTTACTGGTTACAATTTTGCCGTATTAGCAATGGAGGGGGATTGGGGGGCTCGCCGCGGAATGCCGGCTTAGATCTACCCCGTCGTGTAGCCTTCAAAGGTCAATTACAGTTTAGTTACAGCCGGCCGACAAAATATTACTTTAAATTCTTGTAAAGCAAGTAAAATAACATAGGGAAACGTCAATTGCCATAGTCTAGCTCACCGGTGAACTACGGCTTAGAATTACCTTCAGGTTTGTATTAATCTGGCCTTTATCGCTAAGGTTTTTTGACATGAAAGAACTGGTGGGATATCAGTCCTAGTTATTACGGTGCATTAACAGGATATTTAATCATTGGTTGGGACACCTCCGTAGGGGTCAGAGCCGTCAGTGCACCTCACGTGGTGCACTATAGACATTACTTTTAAGTCCTCTGCAGCGCCCCTTTGGCTCGTAGTTGCGCCCTCTTACTGTGCCGCCATTCATGATAGCTATCCACCCACTCCTAAATTGTTTTTTATTGCAGCTGCGAGGTTATCCTCCTGTTACCCCTTTCAAATCGACTGTTTCCCTGTCAACGCTGAATGACCTCTAGGTCCCAGCGCTTGGCCTTTGGCCTAAATTCTTTTTCATTCCATTGGTTAGGGCAGGTTTGAATCATAGCTTGGGGTAATGACGTGTCAGGTAAAAAAATTGAAGGTAATGAATTGCGTTAGTTAATCCATAGGTAGTAACTTAGGTTATGAGCACTGGCTGTAGTAGTGTATTTTATTTTAAAGTATATAATGGGTGAAATTGGCTAGGTGACCTTTTCAAATGTGGTGTTTAACTTGGACAGCGTTGTACTTTTTTTTACTGAACACTCTTAGCAATGCCTTTTCTAACTTGGCTGCTTGAATTTTTTACGTTTACCTTTATCAATACTTTTGCCAGTTCGTACAGAAGTGATTTAGATTGTGACTTTTAGCTTATTATTTTACCAATACATTGCGAACTTTGATAGCAGTGAACTACTTTGACTTTTGCATTTTTAACATTGCCTTTGTGAACTTTGGCAGCAATGATTTAATTTTTCTTTAGCCCATTTTTTAAACACTACCTTCATAAAGTTCGACTGCAGTTTTGTTACATTTAGCCGATTATTTAACCATGCCTTCTCAAACTTGAACAGTACTTATTTAGATTTTGCTAATTTTTTTTTTAAGTTCATTTTTTACCAATACTAGGTTTTTTCCATTTTTTTTAATCGTCACTGGCTATTATAAGTCCTGATGGAAGCCTTAAAACTAATTTGTGAAAATAAGCTGTCTCATAGGGCACATAGTTAATAGGAAGTTTAGGGGAGACATTAGGAAACATAGGATCGTTAGATATTTTGGTAGTCTCTATTTACTGTCATGTTCTGGTACTTCCCATACTCCTTGAAATATCGTGCACAGCCCTTGCAATCAAAATTGAGGCCGCTCAGACGTTTCCCATGGCAATTTTCTCGGCTCCTGGGTGTTTTCCTTATACAGTTTAATATAAAAGGTGGCTGTTATAACTTTGCCGCCACTTATCTTGCTGATCGACCTAGGGGTGATTTTAGAAATGTAAGCCTGGAACTTGGGACGTAATTATGCGCAGATAATGCCATCAGCGGGTAATATGACGTGAATTTTAACCTCATTCATGCATATTACTGCAAGAGTAAATTGTAACTCTCAATACTGCTAACTGAACTTTAGTTTTAATTGGCTTTTGAATAACTTAATTTTTTTGTGCTACAAATGATTTAAAGATAAATTGTGAATGGATTTGGTCGTGACTGAATGCCGTAAATGTTAGTTTTGTATGTTACTGAATTCTGGTTAGTTAAAATATCTCGATAAGCCACCAACTTCATACTTAAAAGTTAAATCAGCTATTCTGGTATGAATAGCCTAATTGTATTGCTATAATTCAGTTCGTGTTAAGTTTCTCGTTGTAATGCCAGTAATCTTAATGTTGCAGTCTTTGTTTCGGCGAACTGGTTACTTTCCGAAACCATTGTTTGGGGACTGTAAAAAGTATTGTCATTGTTCAGCTGGCTTCATGAATTTCTGCACATGAATTTCTGCCCTCAACACTGCATGTTAAGGAGACGCTAGTCAACTCGCAAAATAGCAGGTTACACCCCTTGGTTTATAGATCGAGCAACTGTTGACAACAGGTAAACACGTGACACTGCCCAAATGACAAGGTAATGTTAAGTGACAATACCAAGTAACAACATGAAGCTTCTAAATATCTCCCCGACTTGCCGTAAAGTGAACTGAAATTCATGAGGCATATGTTGAAATTCATGAGGCATATGATGTTGTGCAGGTTTGTGATGCAAAGGATTTAATAAGTCGTACTGGAGTCACACTTGGTTGATGCATAGGAATGAAAGCCACATATTGGTATTAAATGCACAAAATAGACTTTTCAACAAATATGCTGATCAGATAGTTGTATGTAAATATACAGTCGTCAGTTGCGTAGGAAGTATAAGTAAATGGGCTTAATGAAAGCTTGATTTCCTCGTGCTGTTGCTCTTTAATTGGGAGTCATGAATTTCCAGATATTCTAATGCAGTGCTGAATTAGTGACCTTTAATTTGGAGTCATGAATTTCCAGACATTCTAATGCAGTGCTGAATCAATTTTCTTTTCAGTAATTTTAGTTACTGACATTTACAGTTGGGGAGCGCCACGTGACGGGTCAAGGTACCGTATTCTGATCGAGGATCATCGGGGATATGACGAAGGGTCTGAAAGTCGAAATCACAAACACAATGGTTATGAGAACAACAGAGGGAATTAGAACGTCGTTAAATTCATTTGCTTGATTGTACAACTGTAAACGCCAGATTAAATCGATTTTCTCAAGTATCTTTTAACTTTGCTTTGAAAATGTTCTTTATATATGCGTCCTTTAAATATTCATACTTAATATTAACAAACGCTAGATACCCAGTCTTTCGAAAAAGCTCCTTTGTGCTGGCCGTTGTCTTAATTTATGTTTATTAACTGTTATTGGGGTTTATTCCTACAATGAGCTAACAGTTATCCCATACTTGGACAGTGTGTAATATAATCTAGATTTAAAGCTCAAAAAGATTATCTTGAATTAGTTTTTGTATGACAGTTTTGTTACACAAGAGTAACTTTTGAATTGGAGCCGCCCTTAGTATTAGCTACCTGTCTTAAAGTACCTCTTCTAATTTTTCTACAATTGCAGATTTAATATCCTAGAACATATAACAGCATAGAGGATATGCTTCGTAGCATGTCAGTGGCCACCTTTGATCTTAAGACGAAAGATGTAGATGCTGCTTAATAAAGGTTGAGTAAACGATACTGAACGAATTTGATTTATTCATAATATCCTTGTGGACAGAAGCCTTCACTTTAAGTAAGGATAATGGGTAGTTATATTAGTAAATCTCTGGTAGGCCCGGCTCCGATTTTTAGTCTTAATTCCTTTGTTGCATCCTTTAATCCTGATACTTTTAAAACTTTGGTAGCAGAAAATTTTGAGATGTTTTTACATCAAAGTTTATGGAATTAATTTGTACGTAATTAACTAAATTAACCTTGTAATTTACTATATCTTTACCTTGTAATTGGCTATATCTTGGAAGAAATAAAAGACTTTAGGGAATGATGACTTTTACTGGCTTCACGAAATGAATTTGAATTTTTAAAGAGTAAAAATTAGAACCTGTTGGTTTAGAAAGCTGGCTGGCTTTGTCAAGCTGAAAACTTTTATACTTAAGTAATCAGCCATTTGAATCTTAATTGAAACTTGGCAAATGTAGGCAAGCAAAATGAGTACATGTTTAAGATACAACGAACGAAAATCTTCATTAACGCAAATGTGGTCAGGAAGATGGGGTGTAAGCTTAGAGAAAAGTAAATTAACTTGAAGGATGACCCAGTAACTTGAAAGGATGGCTCAGTGAGTTGTAGGTGGTTGGTTGAAAGTGGAATATTGGGTAACACCAGTAAGGATATGGGATATAAATGAGTAGGTAAACAGATTTAAAGCACTGAAATAGACGTAAGACTTGAAGCAAAAAAATTAAGTGTTTCCTTCCTAACACTTAAAATTGGGTATGAAACTCTATTGTCAAATGGCCATTATCTAATCTGTTGAGTACTTATGAGCATTTAATGACTTAATACACGGAAAGTATTTAAAAATTTTTGTAGTAGAGGAGATGGACAATTACCGTACAAGCTTTCCCATCCATTGCCGAATAGAGAAAGTATTAAATTTGTCCAGTTAACATTTTTCAAGTAATGCCAAGGGGTATTTTAGATTTGATTATTACATGTACATGTACGGCCTGTTACTAGGTGGTGGAAGTCTTCTCAAGCCCCCCAAAAAATCCAGACCAAAAAACAGAGTACTATAAATTCGTTAACAAAAAATGAGCTATATTTCTAAGTAGTAGGTTGTGTCGTTAATCCAAGGACGTTTGCTGCTGTCTTGCTGCTTTCCGTGCTTTGAGAGCTCGACTTTTGATAATCCGGTAGAGACAACTTAAAAGATTGATTTATTTCAGTAATGGCACGACCTTCGATTTGCCTAGTGGCCTGATGGTAATACCTTATTTGTAGGCGATTCGTATGGAATAGGGTGGTGCTTCGGCTGTAGCTGCCAAAGGAAGAGGAAAAAGGGAAGGACGGGAATCCTCCGAATTTCCTGCATGTACTTCAATTTTCTCAACTTTAACTTTTATCTTTTTTTTGAACTCCGGACATTCAGAAGGGAAAAGTGTGTTCCGATAGTTTTATTTTCTAAAGTGGTGAACTCTTCCTCATAGAAACATTATTCCGGGAGGATTGTATTACCTATCGATGGTTCAGTGACGTTTCCTCTTAAACATTACAAATTTCAGTAGACTACAGATTTCACGGCGCTCTTTTGCACTTACGGTATATACATCAAGGAAATTGTTCACTAACGATAGAACTTTCAGGTATGCCTTTTAAATGTTCAGAATAAATGATAGTGTACCAGTAAGTGGCATATTTTTATGACTTAGTAAATAAAACTGGTTTACATAATTTTTTTGCCCTTGTTGACGGAAATTTAATTCACAAGTGAACTCAATTGTTTGGTTACCCACGAAAAGAAAGAAGAGAGATCGAAAAGCAGACGTTTAAAGAATACATGATTTCTGTGAGGTTTTTCTACTTCTGTATTAACAGCTGTCTTTTTAACTTGGAACTGAGGGTCGTTTAAACATTTATGTTGCCACTAGTGAGACTGAAAAGACGCCTTCCGGTGACATTAAGTACAACATGTGCTCAAGCGTTAAGCGTGAATTTAGTATTTCACCGGAAAAGAGTGAATATTTCTTACATTTTCCTGTTCGGCAAAGTTCCTGTGAACTGTAAATTACTGGAATTATTGTACACTGTCTAGTAAAAAACCATTTTCCTGATGCTTAGCATTGAGAGTTTTGTGCGTATAAAGAAAAAGATCAGTTTTCAAGAAATTGGAAAAAGCGACGGAATAGAAGAATAATATATAAATATACAGTTGTAAAATGTGATTCTCCTCCAGCCTGCGCAGTCACGAATCGCTTTCATAAATAAAATATGCTGCACGACAGTACTCGTGAAGGAATGGCATAAACCTCCCCCAGGGTTCCATGACCTTCCGGGCTCCATTCACAAATGGTTGGGCGAGGTAAATTAAGACCTGGCTATTGCAGTTGTCACTCAAATGCCAATAGCGCTACTGTGGTAATTGGGGACATACACAGGAGGTTGTGCGTGGCATTACTGGTTCGAGCTGGTACCAATAACTTTTTGATTGATTGCTAAAGATATGAACTTAAGCTTTCCAGTCTTGCGTATCGTAATATTTTCTACTTGGGAATCGGGTATTGACTGTTAATGCTACATGGTATATGGGTATATGACAGAGGGCGAAAATGCTGATCTGAAACAGTATGCCGTAAACTAGGCAGTCATACAGCCGTGGCAGACGAAGAAAATACAGTACATTAAACATTATTTTTGTGGCACCAAAGACAGGCATACAGTCTTCCAAACACTCAAAGCACGGATCATCATTAACTGCATGCACTTGAACAGTAGCTCCTCACAAGAACATTGTTTTTTTGTTAATAAATAAATTCCATTTTAAGGATTTGAGTAATATTTTTTACTGATTGTTGGTTGCCTTAACAGCAGTTAATATCTTGAATATAGCCAAGTGTTGCGGCACACTCATATTGTAACAAGTTCATGAAAGTGTCCTGGAATTCTTTGGAGCGAAATAACGCAACTTACTTGTTTAAAAATGAAGAAATTCGTAATATCAGACTTTTCTTTTCGGATACCCTTTCATTTTTTTATTTTTTTATTTTACATTTTTAGGTTATTTTGATACTAGTTTTCAAAAACTACATTCATAACGGCTATTAGTTTATGTATCTATATTTTCATCATAATGCTGCTCACTTTCGATCAATAAGTTATTGATGAGCGTATGTATATGCGTGTGTGTGATATGTACACTATCTACTTTGATGGGGATCGATCAGGGTTAATGATTTAAGAGCATTTTTCTATGCGGATTCCAGTATAACTCAGTCAAGTTTAGTGCCTCCAAAACACAGCTTGTACCCTTCCAAGCTCTTTGAATCTGATTGATAAAGAGGCGATTCAGCTCTTGCTGTTATCAAGTGTTTTTGCGTTTCTAATTCTAGCATTTCTTTAATTGGTTGCGTAGCTTAAACTGATAAATGGAGACGTGTTGTGGTAATTTATTTCCTTCATGAAATTTAATAAAACTAGATTTGGAACGTTGTTCTCCTGTTTGGATGTTTCTTCTTAATTGCATTTTTAAACAAGTTGATTTAAAGGTAATTTGCTTAATAGAATTACCCGTCCAGGTACGTTCTCTACATTATCTTTTCTTCTGGGGAAAGGTTTTGGCCACAGTTCCATGAAGTGGCCTCGTAGTACCCACATACTTCGGGTTCCTCTTTTTAATGTATAATTACTTCTACGAAGAATGTTTTGGAATTATCTTATTGTCTACGTTTGCTTTGATTCCTACAATCATCTGTCACTCAAGAGTCGGTCAACAGCTTCTTAGGGGTAAAACCCGCTCCGTTTTCTTTTTTTCGTATTTCCAAAAGATCTCGACTACCCACTGGAATCGACATAAAAAAAACCTAAGTCTGTACTTGAATTGATCCGTAATGTTACAATGTTTGTGAGTGCGAGTGTGTTTTATTAGATAATTAGGAGGGGAAGGCGAAATCATTCCGTACAATGAGAAGTTCCCAGAGAGCATAAACCATTTGTTTTCCTTGGTTAACCTGTCAGCAGTTACTATTATACATGTCCCAGCAAATACTTCAGTCTGATACTGAGTATCTAGACAGGCTTGTAATATAGGCAAGAAATTTATAAAAATTATAAGCTTTATTTATATTTTATATAAGATTATTGCGATGGGTTATCAGCTATATCAATCCCCTATGTAGATCTCTCATTATTAATTGAAAACTTACATGAATACATTTTGCAGATGATCTTTTAGATGTAAATCACATTTGTATTTCCTTATACTTCTGATCTCTCTCTCTCTCTCTCTCTCTCTCTCTCTCTCTCTCTCTCTCTCTCTCTCTCTCTCTCTCTCTCTCAGTAGATTTTTTTTCACTTTTTTGTCTTACTTTGTCCCCATAGGGAGTTATTTTTTTTAACCTTGGAAATATTTTTTTCTTTCGGTTGGAGACCCGTAAGGGTTTACCTGTTTGGATCATTAATATTAAAGTTGATTGCCTTGAGTTCTGTACTTGCCTCTTACCTAGTAACGTCTAGAGTCACTGGCAATACATTGGTGGTTAGTCTGCTTTAATTTTCAGTGTATTTATTGAAATATACCCGCCATTAGATATCCTCTGTCATGATAAAAAGTTGCGTTACTTTTTCATTTTTTATGAGCAATATCGTAAGTCTACCTACACGAGTTTTTGATAGTCGGTCAAATAATGAGTCAATCTTTTTTTAAGTTTTGTATAATATGTCGAAACCGAGTATTCAGTAACTAGTAGTTTGCTCAAAAATTGTCGTAATAATGGGTATGGTGTTTTATCCATAGACGGAATCCGATCTTTTTATTTGGGGTTCCAAAAGTATTACTTAAGTCCTCAACTTCATTTCACTTCTTCTGTCTCTGATTTTTTGTTTTAAGGAAACAACATGGACACTATAGTCCGGGGTGTCTAGTGGTCATGACTCCAAGTACTGATCTAACCCAATGTTGCCTTACACCTCTGGTCGAATTTCCAGCATTATTATTGTATGTGTGTATGAGTCTTGCTTGTTAGAGTTCGCACAGGAGAGAGAGAGAGAGAGAGAGAGAGAGAGAGAGAGAGAGAGAGAGAGAGAGAGAGAGAGAGAGAGAGAGAGAGAGAGAAGTGGAAGTGAAAGGAGGTATTCTTAATAGGGTAAGGTACTTCTGGAAAAATTGAAATTGGGGTAATTTCGTCGCCAAGGATGAAATGGCGAACCCTTCATGAAGGTACATTAGGAAAGGAGGTTGTCAGTTACTTGACTTTAAGTAATCGAGTTGTAAAGTATCCTATAACTAGTGCTACAGAAATTGAGCAAGCGTATGGAGTTCAGTCTTTCGAAGCGAAGTCACATCCGAAAAATAGGTAGGAAAAGAAATAAATAGTAAAATTGGTGTTTGAGACAAGTGGCACTACAGTTTTTCAAATCATGAGGAAACGAATATCAAGAGCCACCCAACTGTTAAGTCGTTATAGGACTAAAAGACATATTAAGGCTTTGATTTTGACCCTTCCTAAACGCTTAGACTAACAAACAACTCAGCATTTGAGAACGCACTGTAAGAATGATTGACATAACCTGCAATTGTCAGATGTAAAAGGGTTTGGGGATATATCAAGGTCATGAATTACCCCAAAATTTCATAAGCCCAGAGGTAGACGTGCGAGACAAGTACCCAAAAACGTAGAGAGGGCAAATGATTTCACCCCGGTTGGTATTGGAAGGTGCGGTGGGCGGAGAGAGACCAACAGCAGGTAAACCTAGGTGGCAGTGATAAGACGACTTCCTGGTGAGTGGACGGGAACTGGATGTCGAAAGTCTGCCTGGGGCTGCATTGGAACACTGAAAAAACAAAAACAGAATGGTGACGCACAATAAGGCGATACAGCTCGCTCGCTCTCTCTCTCTCTCTCTCTCTCTCTCTCTCTCTCTCTCTCTCTCTCTCTCTCTCTCTCATTGCGTGTCTATATAATATATGTGTATATTATTTATATATGTGTACATATAATGTGTGTGTATATATATATATATATATATATATATAGAGTATATTTACTTTATATATAAATATATAGATATATTGTAATTGTGATAGCCACAATGCCCTTCAACTTCACGAATTCTTCGCGCTTTTTTGGATACGCTTGTCAGATAGGCTTGTAACTAAAAAGCCTTAAGATCCATATTTCACGCACTTGGATCTTAAGATTTTGTTGTGACAAGCTTATCCAAAAAAGCGCGAAGAATTCGAGAAGTTGAGGGCATTGTGACTATTGCAGTTACATAAGTATCTGGTAAAAAGTGACCAGTACACACACACACACACACACACACACACACACACACACACACACACACACACACACACACATATATATATATATATATATATATATATACACATGTATAAAGCAAAAAATCTCGTATAATACTCAGTTAACTATACCTCGGGAATAACTAAGTGCTTCGTCACCGGTGGCGAAGCACTTATCAGTTACAATTCCCCCTGGATGCAAGTTATTCCCGAGGTACAATGAATTGGATATTAAACGATGTTTTTGGATAAAATATCTGTACATATAAAAAATGTCATGGTGTATGTGACAAAATTTATATTATATATATATATATATATATATATATATATTTATGTAAATATATACAGTACATATATATATATATATATATATATATATATATATATATATATATATATATATATATATATATATATATATATATATATAAACACGTCACTGTTTCGTTTCCCAGTCGGTCAACTTCTCAGCGTAATTCCCCTTGGGTATATGTTGTTCCCGAGTTATAGTGAATTGGATATTAATCGACATCTTTAGCTTAATATTTGTGGGTATAGATTCATACATACACACACTCATTGTGTGCGTGTATATATACCTTATATATATATATATATATATATATATATATATATATATATATATATATATTATATATATATGTGCTTATATCCTTTTCTGAAAGAATGGAAGAACGTAAGAGCCAGGAATCTGAATCCCTTAAGGAAATTTCATGAATAATAATATTTTATGCGTTTTATGTAAAAAAAAATAAGTTGTGTTCGTTATAATCAAATAAGTAATGTCCGCTATAATGTCTCTTGTCAATTATTTAACTGTTTCAAGCATCTATAAGTTTAAACTCTCTAGTCAGTCCTATTAATTCTGTGCAGTGGAAACTCACAACCTCACAACCTTCGCAGTATTCCCCAAATTCTATACTTTGTTTTAAAGGGACGGAAAATAGTAAGCGTAAGTGTGCAGCACTTCTTTTAGATATGGATGACAACTGTTGTCATCCACTTGTAAGGATGAAAAGGAAGTGGGAAACAAATGAAGCAAATAATCTTTATCTAAATTTCAGGCTACAGAGATGCAGAACCTAACTGTTGTTCATTTTTGCTTATTATACGTGAAAACCCCTACCTATTTACAGCTAAGTTTTTGTAGTTAAGTTTGAATCAACACATTTTTTAAATTGGAGAGCTCTTTTACTGAAATAATTTATTAATTTTAATTGTTGCAGATTGTTAAATTATCTATAATGTTCTCACGGACTTACGTTGTAATTTGCTGACACTAGATTTTTTTTTTTCAAACCATTCACATTTACTGGAGACGCTGCAAGTGCGCCTTACGACATGTGCTAATTCTCAGTTTAACATTTGCGCTAATTCTCAGCTTAACATTTGCATTCCTGTCCTTCATTTCTTTAATTTCTCCCACACTTTCCTTTTGTCTGCTACTTCCATCTGCAGTATTATTCATGTCTTTCCCTTCTCTTACAAAATTGCACTGCAAACCAGCGTCGTGGCTATTGTTGGGGGCGTCCTTCTCCCCCTTCTTTAAATTTTTTTTGCCTGATTGGAAGGAGTATCTGGGCTTCTATTCGCAGTAGCAGAATGTAATAGCCTTACTATGTATGATCAATAAGCATTTGCAAAATCTAGGGGTGTACCACAGTCTGTGTGTGAGCTTCTTATCTTGACGGTATTTTCAAGAAAAGTTCACTTTTTGCAGCCTTCTAGCCATGTTCTCTGCCATCTTATTTCCTGCTTTGAATCTATATTGCTGGTCTCCCCCAGCCGTTTTGTCAGTTGTGGAGGGCTTGTTTTGCCTTCAAGGAATACCACCTCACTTAATCTTACCTTTATCTACGGTTGTAGTATTGTCTTTGCCCAGGCAAAGACAATACTACAACCGTAGTAGCAGGGCTCCATATTGTCATCAGAGAAGCTGCGATTGTGACTTCCACGTAATTTTTTATTTTAAAGTTTTTAACAAATGTTATAACGAGTGTATTTGGAGCCTACTCTAACGCCAGTAATTATTAATAATTGATTGCGTCTGAGAAGACTTTTATGCTAAGTGCAGATACTGGTTTTCCTCTGGTGTCGCTGATCAGCCAGGCTTGTCATGTCTGGAGTAGCGTTAATCATTTTTAGTCTCGAGCTGATGGAGAAGTCCCCCTCACATAATCTGGGTCAAGTGACATCATATCTTTCTGCCCTAATTGAGGCCAAGGTCAGTGAGTTTACTGATACCTCTGACCAGTGCACTGTAGGAATGAACATCTTATGTAACCACTATATTGCCAGTTCTAGATAGGTAGATCATAGTGTGGCAGAAGTTTAATGCCAACTTCAAAGTAATAAGACATAATTGCACAACTAAGAAAGTGGCAAAAATTAGTAATAAACATTAATGTAAAGTTCAACAACAAATAAATACCTTAAATCTAGGCACTGACTAAGACAACCACTTGAGGCTCCCTTCTGGGTCAAATTAGGTGTATCCAAGAAACCTTGACTTGACCCAACTGATTCTTGCGTTGCCTTTGACACTGGTAACCAGAAGACTCTTGTAATGAACTTCATGGCTCAAGTAAAAGAGGTTTTGATGACGTTCTTGATGTTTCTCTATTTTCACACATAAGTCACTTATTTGTAATCGACTTTACGTATAAAGTAGTGGCTGGTATCCACTAAATCCTTTTGCCGGTTCCTTATATAAACAAGTAAAATATGCACCGACGTTTCTCAGCAGCGGCCCACGAAACTTTCAGCCACGGCCCGGTGGTGGTCTGTGTTGGCACCTATAGCGGTGCCAGACGTACGATCATGGCTAAATTTAACCTTAAATAAAATAAAAACTACTGAGGCTAGAGGGCTACAATTTGGTAAGTTTGATGATTGGAGGGTGGATAATCAATATTCCAATTTGCAGCCCTCTAGCCTCAGTAGTTAAGATCTGAGGGCGGACAGAAGATAAGCGGACGGACAGACAAATAGCCATCACAATAGTTCTCTTTTACATAACACTAAAAACGCAGTAATCGAAACTGAATGCTAATGTGGTATTGCAGCATTGCAATTAACATAACTTTCGGCGAACAGACCAGAAGATCACACCTATCAGGACGATTCAAATCCCTCTTGTTTTCTTTATCAATTCTGTAACGATATACTAAGCCTTTCAATTCCTCAAGAGATATATGTACATATATATGAATATATTACATGCCATATCTGTTGTTTTGCACATCTATTCCCAACGACTTATTGAACACAAGAACAATGAACTTTCTGAAGCCAACGTAGATGAAAATTAGAAATACAAGAGATTGGAGGTTAAAATTATCCTTGATGTGTTGCACATAATGCAGGATTCATGGAGCGAGGGCGTGTCAGCTGAAACGAGTAGTGACTCAATCTGGAGGCGGCGTTGGAGTCCCAGTTTTTTAATATTTTATCAGTTCCTGGATTTGACGCTGTATACGATATGGCTATATTGGCCTTTCGCGGTGACTTGGTTTCGTTGAATGAAACAGGCTGGGTAGCTATAATGAATCAGAGATGCTGGTAAGAGTGTTGAGGTTTATGTATTCATTTTTATTTTTTTCTTTATACTTCCTAATGAGCACCTTAGTCTTTGGAAGCTTGAATTTCAAGTCAGTGGGCCCTGTGGGTTTGTTCCGCATGAGTAGGTTTCAGCTTCTGAATAATAATAATAATAATAATAATAATAATAATAATAATAATAATCACAGCAAAATCAGCTAACGAGGAACTGCACTGCCACCACCCTTGATTAAAAAAGACAAGTATGCCACACTTATCTCTCTCTCTCTCTCTCTCTCTCTCTCTCTCTCTCTCTCTCTCTCTCTCTATATATATATATATATATATATATATATATATATATATATATATATATATATATATATATATATATATATATAATTATATATTTATTTATATTTATATATATATATATATATATATATATATATATATATGTATGTATATATATATAATTATATATTTATATATTTATATTTATATTTATATATATATATATGTATATATATATATATATATATATATATATATATATATATGTGTATATATATATATATATATATATATATATGTGTGTATATATATATATATATATATATATATATATATATATATGTGTGTATATATATATATATATATATATATATATATTATATATATATAAACGCACGCAGTTAAGAATAATATATGTCCTGATGGCTGTTAGAGTATTGCAGTATAATAGATGAGACAAAACATGCCACTGCAACTTGCACTCAAAAATTTCGATTTAGAAAGAAAAATGGCAAGTTACATGAGGCATAAAAAAAGTCGATGAATTTCCTTAAGGTACAAGAAAAACCTCTTAATTGCGATGGTATTTTTCATGTCAAAATAAACGAGTATTTTCACGTCAAAGAACATCATGAACTTTGGAGTCTTTTTAATGGTTCATAGTCTGAGTAAAATATCTGTCGATACCTCATTATAATTTCCTTAGTCATCAATAGTAATGATATTAAAGCGACAGTCATCATTATCATTTCTCTAACGATGATTGTCAAATTAAGTGGAAAGATGAAAAACCAATTTCAAATCAATTTCCAATAGCAGGAAACGGAAAAGTAAAAAATGTTAATAATTAGTCTTGAACATAGTCCAAGTAAATTTTGAGGGTGGGTTACAAATTTTCAAAAAAAGTAATCTTATATAGCTGTGTAAGCAAAATGTCAAAATTATTGTTTTTTCAATGGATTGAAAAATCTTCGATAAGAAGCAGACCGCGTTTGTACACAAAAAAAAAGACTTTTATTCAGGAAGACTCCAGTGAGCCGTTGAGAACATCATTACCTGTAGTAGAGACCACAACTTTTTTCCTTGTTTTTCATTGCAATCCTCACATCAACTAGTTCAGACTAGAAACACCACAAATAGATTCAAATTATCCGTAATAATACGAGTCCCAGCCAAGAAAAATGACTGCCCTTTGTTCTAAATTAAACAATTAAGCATTAAGGCAATCTATGAGACCGAATCTGATCTCGCCCTTTACCGTTAACAGAATACATTATGGGACGTATTTTTGTGTTGCCTCTAGGAAAACTTGGCCTTGCGAAAACGAAATTTGCGTGGCTTGTTCTTGTGCTTTGCTTCGCGGGGATGGCCCGGCTTCAGGCTTGGATTATACACCGGGGTTTGGATGAAGGTATTACGTGTCTTCATAGACAGAATCATAAAGAAATCAAATGGCAGAAGGAGGGCTGAGACACACAGATTTTGTACTGATAGACGTTTGCGCTTTTCAAGGGGAGCCTTTGAAAATCTGAGCTTTGTCAAAATGACATATAGCGTAGAAGGATTATAGAAATCAATGGTCAGTTGGTTATGAGAAGCTCTCATTTGGAGTATCGTTTTCCATTATTAATATTTTCTTTAATGAACGCTGCCATTTAAATACCAAGAAGGAAAATCTGACACAGGAGAATAACATGTATTCCAAATAAACATACCCACATTTTCTTAAACTGCTTAAGATTATCCCAGTTACTTATATCTGCATCGTCCCTTTATACTTTTATCAAAAGGATCATCTGTAATTAAGTCTGTTATTGTAGTCATTCGATTCAAAGTTTTTAAAAGCAACGGATTGCCACTTTGCTCCTCCCTTGCAGCGAAGAGCATTTCCTCATCAAGTATAAACCATCTTATTGCGTCGTAACGTTCTCCAAATGGAGCTGGGTAACAGGCGTGGGAAGGGTAGGGTTAAAGATCGCAGTCTAGGAACAGTTCTTATCAAATTATTCTAACACTAACCACAGCATGCATGCGAAAATGATGCCAGCAAACGAAAGACTAACGTTATATACCGTAGGGGGTTAGGGCCGTCAGAGCACTTCACGTGGTACACTGTAGGCATTACTTAAGGTTCGTTGCAGCGTCCCTTCGGCCACTAGCTGCAACTCCTTTCATTCCTTTTGCTGTACCTCCGTTCATATTCTCTCTTCCATCTTACTTTCCACCGTCTCCTGGCAGTTGCCTCATAGTGCAACTGCCAGGGTTTCTTCATGTTACACCTTTCAGTCCTTTTCATTCTCAGTTTCCCTTCCAACGCTGAATGGTCTCATAGGTACCAGCGCTTGGCCTTCGGCCTAAATTATATATTCCATCTAAAGTTATAATTAATCTCTTTTTAAGAATGGAGCGAAAAAAGCAAGAGACTAAATCCCACACTCGGATGACGTCAAAGACCGCGGCAAAGACTAGCAGACCAATCAAGGCCGCGGTGCCTCGTAGGAAAAAAATGAGGGTCTAAAAACGCGTACCCTGATGCACAAGGCCAGTCAGTCTGTCAGTCAGTGATTCCAGTCATCAAAAATAAGAAGAGGAGCCAGACAACAAGAAATCACTTATTACAGAACTTGGTATCAGTATTCTTGATTGTTTAGCGTTCTCTCTCTCTCTCTCTCTCTCTCTCTCTCTCTCTCTCTCTCTCTCTCTCTCTCTCTCACTGGTGAAAATACTGAGCTCAATCCCGGGAACGGATGGAAGTGGTTCTGGTCCGTTTCCTGAAAAACTCATTATCTTTATTTGCCTCACTTGTGACTTTTACCTGGTTGTTAGTCGACTGAAGGGAGAGCAGTATAAAGACAGGAAGAAAAATAAAAGACTTATGCAATCAGTGTCGTGTCAAATCGCCTATATCTGTAATTAAAACTGAAAAGCGTCGAGTAGGCAATCCTCACTTCACCCGGGTAAAGCCATACATCAAATATTAGGCGGATGTTTATTATCTGTATATTTGATGGTGAGTGTGACTGTGTGTGTATGTGTGTACGTGTAAAAAAATTGAGTCGAAGCTTCTTTATTATTAAGTATATCGTAGGTAAGGGTAACACTAAAAAGGAAAAGGGAGACAAAACATGCATTTTGGGACTGAATTTGTTACTTTTTTCTTTTTGTTAGATAATAATAAAATCATATCTTTGTGTAAACACCAGCCACGCACGACATAGAGATCCATTTTACGTTCGAGTAAGCGCAATGCAATTATCTGAACGCTCAAATTGAATCTATCATAGTGCCGTAATATCAACGGTTAGGACGCCATGAGATTCTTTCAGGGGGAAATCTTGTCTGCCATTTAAAATTTATCTGACATATTAGTAGCCTGACACAAATGGATGACTTGCCCTTAGTCCCGTAATTTTTTTTAACCCCATCTACGAAATTGCTCTCTCTCTCTCTCTCTCTCTCTCTCTCGTTTACGTAGAATCCTGTGTTGCCTTGTAAACATAAGCAGATACTTATATTATTGCATTCGGCTATTTAATTGTGGAACTCAGCAAGAAGTGGCTTGATAGACTGATAGGTACAGAGGGGGAGAGAGAGATAGTTATCAATACCCCTTCGAAATATGCACCGTCTTGCCATCATGTTTATGGGCAACGACGGAGCCTCTTCCCTTCTCCGAGACAAAACCAACCATTAGATACTTTTTATCTTTAAGTCTTGATTAACTGACTAACCACCCTATGGTTTGTTAACTTCTTTAATTAAGTCGCAGGAATGCTCGTTAAACTAATTACTTATTCTCTCAGATCCGAATGTATCATCCCATAATCTAATTATTTCACTTAACTCTGATATCAACACATTACGTTACATACATATTTCCGACTACAAAAAGAAAACTTAACAACTGGTTACGAATTTTATACCTCAAAAATACACCGCTGACGTATAAAAAGTAATGTGTTTCTGGGGGCATATAAGATAGAGTTTTTACAGGGGAGCCTCAGAATCTGCCACTGAGAAAAGTAGCTGTTTATACAAGTTTTATGGTGCAGGAAATAAACAATATTTAGGTGGGAAAAAAGTAAGAAGAGATCGCTGTTTACTCTTCAAAAATTTAAAATACCAAGAGAAGACATTTGATCATACTTTACAGTCACTCAAAGGAGGAGGACATTATTCTTTTATGGAAGAGAAAATGTATAGGCTTATATAGGCTTATTTTGTAGTGTAGAGATAAAGTAGGGAAACATAATCCTTCGTGTGGTCAAGACCTCAGTAAAATGAGAAAAAGAAGTGAAAAGTGTTGGGCTTAAAATCTATGTAAGAGACGGAACCACACACACACACACACACACATACATATATGTATATATATTATATATATATATATTTATATATGTGTGTGTATGTATATACTTATATGTGCATGTGTATATATACCTATATATACTGTTTATACTCGCGCGCGCGCACACATATATATGTATGTATATACATATATGTGTGAGTATATTTATATAAAACATTATGCATTTGTCCTTGGTTGAGGGTGGCATCCTAGCACAGATAAGACAACTACCAGTACCACATACATGCTTTACCATTAGGCTTTTTACTCTAACTGAGAGTGGATTCTGAAAAAAGACCTGATGATGATCTCTATCACATTCATATTTTAAATGCAGAAGCTTGGATGAACCACAGCATAGACAACTTCCACAACAATAGCAGCTCCAAATTTATACAAAGAAGGCTCATCAATAGCGAATTGGCACATCCTACACACATTGCACCATTCACCTCTGTTTTGCTCTCACTCTCTCTCCCTGATTTTGAGGTCACACACTTTTTTCACTAACCAGTCACCCTACATTCTTTCCACATGACTGGTCCATAACAAAATGCTGTGATCCATTCTTTCGCCTAAATTCATCTTTTTTTAGCCCTTCTTTATGTATTTTACCTTTCTTACAGTTTTGTTCTTCTTGTGCCATATATACTCTGCAATCAATGCCCCTGTAGTTCCTTCATTTACATGTAGCATCCACGTTTCACTTCCATGAAGGAGAGTTGGCTCAACAGTCAGTTCTTACATTCCAACCTTAGCTTCCATAGACGATCAAAGTTTCTCCCTAATATTTTTCAGACATTCACATACCATTCTGGTTCATGAATTCTGAGGCTCGCCTCTTCTCTCATCTTACTATCATCCAGTGCATTTAATCCTAAACACTTATACTATATCATCTGCTTTCATCTTTCACCATACTTACTAGAGTACATAATTCCATCTTCATGGTCTCTACGGTCGTAAACTCACTCTTGCTCACATGTACCCTCAACTTCCTCCTCTTACAGACATTTTTCACTGCATTTTTTTCACTATGCTTATTCAGTATTTTGTCATAAACAGTCATAGGCCATTCCACACTCCATTTATGACCCATATTTCTGTTGCATAGTATTGCAACTATATCCATTGCCCTTTCTCTGAATTCTCGCATTAATCTATCTATAAAGATGATAATCAGCCACAAAGACATAACTCCATCATCCAAACACTTCTACGCTATCTTCAACTTGTCTTCTTACCGCATCCTCTTCATTCTCCACATCGCCACACTGTGGATTCTTTCAAAAGCTTTCTCTAGTTTCATGTACGTCATGTACAGCTTTCCAACTTCTCCTCATACACTGTACTCCCAATATCAATCATTTGTCGTGTGGTCAAGTTCTCTGGCCAACTAACGTCTCACTTGCAAATTGTCTTCTTCTAAGCCTCCCCGTATAAAGGCATTGCCGCCAGTGCACCTCACGCGGTGCACTGTAGACTTTACTCTTTGCAGCATACCTTGGAGCTCTAGCTGCAACCATTTCATTCCTTTTACTATACCTTGCTTCATATTCTCTTTCTTCCATCTTACTCTCCCCCTCTCCTATCAATTGTTTCAACATTATTTTCAGTGCTGAATGACCTCACAGGTCCTAGCACTTGACCTTGTCCTAAATTTTATATTCCAATTCCTTCTAAGCCTGTGGAAGTATACTGGAAGGGGGCCATGGAAGAACAGGATTTTCATTGGTTGAATTTTAAACTTTAGTCTGGCAGGCCTATGATAGGTAGGGCTTCTCTTCACTTTGTTGTTGTGACCACAGGGCTTTAGTAACAGGAGCGACTGAACAGCAACCATTGGAAGTAAGCAAGTAACAGCCGTGTTAAAACCAAAGATATTTTCTGATCAGAGCCACCTAATTAACTTCGTGGGAGGCGAGCTTCCTTCCGTTTCTCGTGGATTATCTCCAAGGAGACAGAGGGCAGTAGTGGCGTTTTCATTTTGAAAGGATTATAAAAGTAAAAAGCGGAGAAATGAAAGTTTGGTAAGTCAGGAAATGGTAGGAGAATTTCGATAATCTCTTAACAGCGCCCCCTTAACCAATTAACGAGGGTGCCTCTTTCTGTGTTTGTATCATGCATGTGGTCTTTGCTTTCAAGATATATGTCAGGGGCGTGACTATATATATATATATATATATATATAAATTATAATATATATATATATATATATATGTGTATGTATATATATATATATATGTGTGTATGTATATATATATATATATATATGTATATATATATATATATATATAGATGTTGACACGACCAAAAGTAATAATACAAATGCCACTAGTTGTACTTTAATAAAGTAATTTGAAATTCGAAGCCTCATTATGTACAACTTCAGATTTCGTCAACCATTTGGGAGGCATTTCTGTGACATGCGCACAATCGCGATTATTTCATGATAAGTGATGTCCAAGTAAAGGTTGTCACCAAAATCGTGAGAGTCGCAGACTCGTCCCAAGCGAAAGCTACCATCAGAACAAAGGATTTCATATACTTTGAATTATTCACAGGGCGGAGATCGCGCGAGGTAACCTCTTGTACTTTTATGGACTGCCGATCCCAGATGTACATGTTTTCTGACTCATCGATATGACCCAGAGTCCGAGCTGCTTTCAGTTGGATTATTAGCCTGTCCGTTGGCCATTTAAGTCCTCCACCTACGATTATGCCTTCGTGCTTATTGAGGATAATGTTAAATTTGCATTTAAAACGGAGAGAGAGTAATATTTGTTCTTGATTTCTTGTCCATTATACAATAAAAATTTCCCCATCGAATGTACATTTCAATCTTACAAAATGAATTTTACACACCCATTGCGATATGCTTTTATTTATCTCCGTAATCGAAGAAAAATTCTTCCTTAATCTTCCTTAATCAGTGTTCTCTGGGGTATGTTTTTATTTCCAAGTGTAAAACCCAGTGAGCCGTCCGACTGATTTTTTTTTTTTTTCCAAGTCAGAGGAAGGCACGAAGAAAGAAAAAGCATAGATGGTGCTTAAAAGACAATAACTTTCAAAAAGTAATGACCTGACATTTGCAATCAACTAAACTCATTTCATCTGCTGCATTAAATTACTTACGTGATTTGTTTTCTTCACCAAGAGTCTGAGACCCAATAGCATCTTTAATTTACTTTCTTTCGGTGACATTTTATGGAATGGAATGGAATATAGAATAAGTTCATAGGTCAAGCGCTGGGACCTATGAGGTCATTCAGCGCTGAAAGGGAAATTGAGAGTAGAAACGTTTGAAAAGTGTAACAGGAGGAAAACCTCGCAGCTGAACTATGAAACATTTGTTAGGAGAGGGTGAATAGCAAGATGGAAGAGAGAGAATATGAATGGAGATGCAGTTAAACGAATGAAAGGGGTGCAGCTAGGGGCCGAAGGGATGCTGCAAAGAACCTTAAGTAATGCTTTCAGTGCACCGCGTGAGTTGCACTGTCGGCGCTACCCCCCTACCGGGGTGGCATTTTATGAACTCAAAGAAGAATATTTAGCAGATGTCACATTCATTCTCATTCCTTTTAGTACGTGCTCGAGTTTGTGAACTAAAGGAAACCAAAACTCCAGTTTTTAGCTTTGCTGTGGTTAAGAAATATTTTATTTCTTTTTTTTCCTGTTAAAAAAGATCATATTAACACTATTTAAGCTGTAACCGCTTCTCCCACCAGGTTTTGCTGTCAGTAAAAACAGGAAGTGCCGTTACGGTTAGGTGATGGTTACCCATTGAAAAAGCGCCACTGAGTCTAAAAAAACTAGTTTCGCTATTGTGTGTTTGTGTGCTGGTGAGTCTATGTACTGATGTCTTGGCAAATTCCCAAAAGCAAGGTTTTCGCAAATGTTCATTTTCTTATCTCCTTTGATCTGATTTGAAACCTTTAGGATTATTAGTAGTTGCTTAGTTGGTTCTTTAAAAGAAATGCAACTAAGGTTTAGCTTGTTGTCCAGTTGAATTTTGCCATTGTGGCTTCGTGTGCATCTTAGTGCCTCCAGCAACAAAGAGATTTTGAGGTGGTAATTAAACTTGTTAGTTGAAGGTTTGTACGGTCCTCATATTTTTCTCTTTTCACTGCTTTCATCGATATCAACCAATTGTTCGCTATTAACGTGATCGACCATGTAAAGCGAGTAATAGATTTTTAAAATCTTATGAAATTGTTTGTGTTAGAACTTTACTGCACGGTAGTTATATGGTGTTAGCATATCACATATTAATATAGAAGTTTAGTAGCTATTTAAAATTTATTAATTATTCCATACTACAGTGACATCAGTAGTTTCTGTCATATTACTTGTTTAAAAAAAATTACGTTTTCAAACCTAAAATTAAACTAGTCTCAAGAAGAATAGATAATGAATATGGAGATTTTACTTTGTATAGTAAAGTAAAATCCGTTATTTTGCACTCCACAGAAAATCATACACTGCTTGATCTTCCGTTGCCTGAAAATAATTGTTCCTCTCCATCTCTTTTCCGCTTTCTTGTTCCGCACAAGTGACTTACATGCTGTTTTCTCTCGCTCCTGGGAATGTGAAGTCTTAGTCAATCTATATTATTTAGGATTCATAAAGAAAAACCACTAAAACTATTAAAATGACGTTCAGTATTTGAAAGTTTACAAAAAGGGGATGTAGCACCACTCCTCCCCCCCCCCCCTCTCTCTCTCTCTCTCTCTCTCTCTCTCTCTCTCGCTTTAAATTATATAATATATATATATATATATATATATACAGTATACATAAACGTATATAAAGGCAAACTCCACGAAGGGAAAGTGAGACAACGGAGTGGTTGCTAAGCATTTCGACACACGGTCCTTTACTCAGTAAAGGACCATGTGTGGAAAGGCCTAACAACTACTCCGTTGTTTCACTTTTTCTTCGTGACATTTGCCCTTGTTTATACATTTATCACGTTCCATATGTTCGTGAATCAGTTATACAAACATATATATGCATATTACATATATATAATTATATATATATATATATATATATATATCGGCCTACCAAAGAGGGGACGGATAAGAAGTAAAATAACCACGATTGCTATGCTAATTTTTAAATTGTTTAGTCAGGAATGAGCCTCATGCGTAAGAAATGTAGACATTAGTTACTTGTCAACTTTAATGGTTTATGGTTAGATTACCTGGACAGTTTAATAAATTTTTATATAAAAAATCAAATAAGTTACCGCTTTTTTCCTATGTGGGTTGTGATTTTGGAATGAAAACATAGCAGAAGTAATTTATTGAGTCTGTGCACTGAATCCATGTTCTTTCGGTACAGAGGAGATAAGTATGATAGTTGATTTCTTAAAAGCGAAAGGCCAAAGTGGAACTTCATAGCGCGAAGGACAAAGAGTGACTAGACAAATACAGGATGATGAGATGGGACAGAATGTGTCGTGTCAGGAGGAAGTTATGATTCATTATGACAAAGTTTTCTTGAAGACTAAATGTAATCATTATTCTTGTCTTCACACATATGTTGCAGTTGGTGCATGGAAAAAAAACTATACAACTATGTTGTATACCACTCTTTTTAATGCAAGACAAATCATACACTAGTAACTTGAAATCGCAAAATCGTAGAGAAAATCTAACAGGCGAAATATATTACTAGAAACTCAACAACTCGGAACAGATCACGGAGGAAATGGATTTTCCTAGAGCCTATGCTCGTACTAATGGATTACCATCAACAAGTTTCCCGCCGCTTTCCTGATATATGGGTGTAATGGAACACTCTAACCATCCCCGGTGATGGATTAGTCATTTCATATGAAATTCTAAGTATGTATGTATGTGTATATATATATATATATATATATACATACAGTATATATATTTACATATATGTTGTGTGTATATATATATATATATATATATATTTGTGTGTGCTTATCATAAATAATTCTCTTTTGGTGTGAGTCATTCTCCGGGTAAATAGAATTCGATACTAAAGCCAATGATGGTATTATATTTTACAGCATATACAGTCCTTGGCGAATTAATGACATCATTATTATAAAGTATCCACAGCATTATTATAAAGTATCCCCGGTTTGCAGACTTAGCGCTTATCTATCACTGATACCTCTGTATCAAAACCAAAAGGAATACGTTCGAGT
>JANJGK010004582.1:2500-7500 GCA_039081455.1 Macrobrachium rosenbergii | reverse complement strand
CATTAAGGTCCTCATTCCAAAATCTCTCCAGTCCCCTGTAGCCAGCACTGAACTTGTTCCTATTCTCACCGTACAGCCCAGATTTTCTGAATTATATACGTATTCTTCTTTAGCCTGTGAACCTACACTCTCTCCACATGACGAAACCACATCAACACACTATGATCCATCCTTCCACCTCGTAATTATTTATCATATTTTCATCATATTTCTGCAACTTATAGGCTAGAAGTTTGCACTTGCCAATGTGTACCTTTCTCCAGAGATCTCGGCTAAGCAGTAATACGTACAGTACCATACCTTTGTGCATTTCCATTCTTCAATCTTTTAGTCGTCCCCTTCCAAATCCAGACATTTACTTCAACTAGCATTCTACTCACTTCTAACTATATTTTTCACAGATGTTCATTTTTCTCAAAGATCTTGGTATGGGTTCGGTAACCTCTAAGATTATGTTGAAATTAATAATGGACGAATAGAGATAAAACTAATAATTAGTGAAAAGAGAACATTTGCAAACCAATTTTAACAGTTCGGTAGTACCTTGTCTAATGTGATGAAATGATATAATTAAGATAAGTGATGGTCGTTAGGTACAAGTTTCGTTACGCTTCACAACCATCGACGCTGATAATGAGACTGGAGCCTTCCTGGTCAGCTTCTTAAACATGAACATTGCTCGAGGGTTTTAAACTTCTTTATCTCTGGATCCGCGAATTAAGGTAAATGGCCAGCGTTCACTTACATACCAAGGAAATGAACATATTTTCAGAGATATAAAACTTAGGTAATCAAAGTTAGTATCTAGATTAACGTTAGAATCATAAGGTTTTACAGAACTTCGTGACCCAGTATCAGAAGAAAGCAATCTCTTTTCGTTTTCAGTTTATGGTTTTCTATATTTTCCTTCACTTCGCCAGATTATGTAAATATTTGTTTTGTAATTATGCAAAATCAGAGGATACAGAATTTTTAGTCAATGGTTTTCACAAAGTCTTATGTATGAAACAGTTTATCTTTCCTTCAGTCATTTAATATATTGTTCCAATCCGTACCGCCTATTCTATTTAAAAAAAAAACACCGCGACTATAAAACAAATTGTGAAAAACTCTTTGAAAATAAACAGTAAGTGCACACAAATTAGGATTTTTGAAGCACGTGCATACGTAGTCAGAATTATTAAAGATTTCAATTTTTTACATTAAGCCATTTCCTTGTTTCCATTTTTATCTTTAAAAGCTTATTCTTTCTCATATTTACTCTCGGCGTTCTCCTATTTGCAAATGCTTCAAATTCTTTCGCCTGTTCCTGCAGTTTCTCGTCACTATTCCTAATCTGTGCTTTGTAATCTCAAGCATCAAGCATTTAACAATTCATTTACCAATATTTTTAGGAGGGGGGGGGGGGAGGAGGAGGAGGTGAAGGGCGCTTTCTCTTTCATCACCCCATCCATATCAATACTGAACAACCATAGATAAAATACGCGTTGTCTGAGACACGGTTATACACCCATCCGGTCACTTCGCCCGCCCACACATTCTAACACGTCTTGCTTCTGTCATAAAAATGATATTCGTTCTTACCAACTTATCTTTTATATCATAATCTGCAACCCTCCACATCGCCTCTTTGTCGATTGTGTCATAAGCTTTTTCTTGGTTTCAGTGTGCTGCGCACGTATTTTTCCTCTTACTTTCAAACTTAACTCATAACTGTTCCGTGGAACTGATCCATACACCCTCTTCCTTGTTTATTACCCTGTTAAAATCCATTTTTGTTAGGTGCACGTCACATTCGCTTATGGTAAGATAATACATGAAAACTTTGAAAACAAGAAGGAGACATTAGAATTCAGGAATACAAACTTTCAGCAGCAATACATAAAATGAAATGGGAAAACACTCGTAATTAACTAACTAAAAATCTGCCAACTTCATTGTGACTGCATTATAGCGGCCGGTAAAAAAAAAACCCGCTGCCATTAATTTTTTCGCTCGCTGGTTATTCATTATTAAATCATTATTTTTTCTGGGGATTCAAACAGATTAGAATTCCAAGACCTAATCCTAATAAAGCACTCAAATATCTTCACTCATGCTTCAATTTAATTTTTTCATATAAAAATCCCCGGAACAAATGATAAACATTGCGTTTCGTCGAAAAAGTATGGAAAAATTGAGGAAATTATATATTGTTAGGATGCATCATCAAAACTCTTCTTTACAGTGAAAGCCGTTGTGAGTCATTTCAGCATTTTCCAGTCTGGGTTCACATATGGGCCCTATAAGACGTTGCCTGAAGTTCATTATCATTCCCCGTCTGTCTTTTAGCCCAGTCTTATGAGAGAAATTTATTCATACACATTATTATTATTATTATTATTATTATTATTATTATTATTATTATTACATATGGCGTTTTCTTTAAAACTTGCAGTATGTTGCCCTGGGCAGGTCATGGAAATCCTTACCACACACCCACAGGATTCTGTAAAAGAATAACCCCTTGTAAACCTCTTAACAATCTTGCCCACGGCTTTACATATTGAGTCAGTTACACACGAATAACAAATCTTCTTGCCATTACGTAAAAAAATATATATTTAGAAAGTGTCTTTTTTTCTGTATTAATTTCAACGTCAACCTTTCCCACTTAGCCTCGTGATCTTTTCTAGGATATTAAGCTCAATTTTATTTTAACTATACTTTATTATATAACCAACACGATGTTATTCCAAGTTCTGTCTGACTATATAAGCATAAAGCGGTGACGTTGTCTCTGCTGAAGTCTCTGAGATGGTCAGAAAAATCAACAATGTATTTTAAAAATTTATTTTCTCACTCCTAAGAGGGCCTTCCATTAGCTCGTCTGCTTTCATGAGTGACATGTTTCTTATCCATGATTCCTTTCTTCATCTAAAACCCTCTGAATAGCAAGACCTTAAACCTCTGAATCCAAAACTTTATGATTATGAGCAACAAGAAAGGATGATTATACATTTACACTAACATTGACACACTGATGTTATGGCCTCTTTAATCACCAACGTTTACGTCAGGTGTCTTCACAGACATGGAATTTTTTAGGTGTCTCTTTCAGTCCTATCTTATTCACTAGGTGGTTTTGATCATACTATATGCAGTACATGGGTATACATGGACATAGATATAAACGTACTCGTGCTTTATAGATATACGGAAATATATTCATTAAATGATTGGTGTTTGCCAGATTGATTATACAGAGGAAATAATAATATATATGTATATATACACGTATGTATGTAAATACATACACATATATACGTATATATGTATATAAATACATATATCTACATAGATATATGTATATGTAATATATATATTCCCCAAGCATAATGAGAGTCAAAACTTAGCATAAGTAACTTCTGCTTAAGCCATGAAAGCAACGATATTTTAAGAGCTTGTCCATGAAATACGGCTCTCTTGGGATAACTTAGTGATGCAAATTAACCGATTAGAAAGTTTCTAGGAAATATGGATCAAGGCTTTTCTGCATTTTAGAGCCAAGTGAAAAAAACAGGTAGAACGAAGGCCGAGCAGCCGATGAATGTGTATCTTCAGTAACTTCCTATAGTTGTTTTTTTTGTTTACCTCTACGATAAAAAAAAACAGTGCTGAATATGTAATCATTATAAAAACTGGGTTCTCTCCGATGAAAGCAAAAGTGGTTAGACAGGATGCTATCTGTTTTTAAGCTTTTTTTTTTAGTTTTTTTGTATTGTTCGTTGGTTGGACATTTTTTGCCCAGGGTTGCCTTTAGCGCTGTTAGCTCCAACGAACCAACCGTATAAACAACTGTTTTGACTATTCAGTGCCTTCTGAAAAAACGGCGCTTCCACCTCCATGAGAATTGGAAATCTGTTTTTACACTTTTTTGCGTTCGAAGTGAACATTTGCGGTCACACCAAACTATGTTCACTATGGAATTAATTAGGTTTTTGCCGTCGTTTCGAAAAACGCTCAATTAATGTGATTGTTTTTGCGCAAATTTTTCATTAACTTGAAAGCCAGGGGCAAAGGGAGTAATTGACAAACTGGCTTTGTTTTACGGCGAGAGAGAGAGAGACCGAGAGAGAGAGAGAGAGGCAGAAAGAAAAGGAACCAGAGAAAGCAGGTGATAAATAACTACGCTACCTCTTTCATTCTCATTAACAAATTTCCACATTTTATAAACATTACGTATATTACGTAAATATCATGTATATGTAAGTTATTATAAATGTCTAATAAATGATAAACAAACACACATACATCAATAAAAACATTTTCCTTCTGTTTTAATAACGGGGTTAACCTTCGCAATTACGAGACAGTCAAATAACAGCTACACTGGGTGGACAGCTTCGTTGTACGAGTTGTTCTACTTCAAATCTTTTTGCTATGTCCTTTAAAGAATTGGGTGTATCACCAACGTGCGAGATTTACATGAATTTCACTTTCTTAATGAGGTTATAAATCTATATCATGACACTAGCCATCTTTTCCTTCACTCTTGTATTGTTGGCAGTATTATATTTTCTGATTACCCCCATCAGGTTAGGGCAGATGGAGGTATCAGAGAATCGCTCCTTTCGGAGGTGACGCTATTAACGAATCCTCTTCAGTTATTAGTTTGAATAACTTCGTTCCCTTCTTACAGCTGTTTCGTGGTGTTCCTTATTGTCTTCTATCGCTCCCGACCTTGTTTATACCCTTTGTCGGCTGAAGCAGCCAATTAAAAAATTGCAGGAATCTGGCAAAATTAGCCAGCTTACCGTAAGGCAAAGTATAAAAGAAGCGTCATCACACACTCACCTCGGTTGTGAAACCAATAACAAAGCTTACTTACCAAAAACTGATTAGTAGATTTATGCTGTATTATATATACATATATATATATATATTATATAGATATATAATATATATATATATATTATATTATCGTGTGTGTGTGTAAATGCCCTCCTTAACTTCTCAAA
>JANJGK010004581.1:0-59529 GCA_039081455.1 Macrobrachium rosenbergii | reverse complement strand
GTAAACAATCTGAAGCGTGAATACAAAAAAACTACAATTTCCATCATTTGCTGAAGGAGAGAGAAGTCAGTGAATGTGTCTTGGTGAAGGCATTCTACTCTTAGGCCTAGAAACTGCAGTAGGCCTTTGATGTCCACGGAGATCTCTGTGGAGGTCATAACTGATAACAAATCTTTAGGTGCAAAGAGAGAGAGAGAGAGAGAGAGAGAGAGAGAGAGTTCTTAAATGCTCAGTATGTATTTTTGAAGTAATTAGGTAAAAAACCACGAACGCCAAAATAAAATGTAAAACTTGAAGTTGACATCGACATTGACGGGAAGGGGTTGGGGCTTGTCTCTGAGTATGTCTGGCAGTGAACAGAAAAAGTACATACTGTTCACATAAGCACTGTCACTGTTTAAAATGCAACGCCATTTTCACTCACTTTCGTGGAAAGGGACGGAATCGACCGACAACAGTGACGATCAGCCTTTCTGCTTAAGAGGTTGTTTTTCCGCTCGATGGAATATTGCATCTGGCGTTTTTTGACTTTCAGAGGTCAGAGAGTGACCGAGGGTGACACCTCGTTCCCCTTCTTTTTCGGGGGTGGGGGAGGGTTTCCACTTCTTGGGAAACAAAGTGTCGAGTAAATAATGAAAGACCCGGAGCTGCTTTACCCGGCAGTCTTTTGTTGGTTCGAATATTTCCCGGGTAGTTTTCGCTGACTCTGGTCACCGAGGGAGCTGCTGCTTCATCGCAGAGTCAAGGTCCTTGAAATGTGCTCCTGTTATATTGAAAAGACCCCCTTGCCTACACACACATATATATATATATATATACATATACATACATATATATATATATATATATATATATGTATATATATATATATATATATATATGTATGTATACACATATACATATACATATATATACACACACAGGTCTTCCTTAATCCCTAAATAAGGCTTCATGGCACTTAGTTCGATTGACCTCTTCGACGAACGGAACTTATTTTAGGTTGCGAGAATATTAAGCATGTGTGCTTTGAGGGTTAAACCCAGTCTCTCTCTCTCTCTCTCTCTCTCTCTCTCAGGGCTTTTAGTCTGTTGAGGGATAACCAGAGGGTGATAGGATAATTTCAGCGTGATTTTGAAAGCGTTGCTGTCATCCCTCAAAGATAGGAAGTGAACAGTTAGTGTTGAGGGATTGTTCAGAGTTAGCCACCAGTCCTATTTTTGGTGAGGCTCGGGGGCCACTTCCTGTGATGTCAGTAAATGGCTTGCTTAATAGTCATTCTGTTTGTGCTGCTGCATGTGTTCGTGTTTGTTAGTGTTGCCGTGTGTACTCGTGCCCTGCCTGCTGCTGCCTGTCTCTGTCTCTGTCCCTGTCCGTCCGTTCCTGCCCCGTCAGTTTATTCCCTCCACTGACACAGCAGAAGGAGATTCGGTGGTTCCCTGCGGGCGGCTGTGATGAAGTGTTTTCGCTAGGCGATGTGGGCGTCTCATTCACACGTCAGCTTTATGGGCCTGTTGTGATTTTCCAGGCTTAGGTGTCTTGAGGAATGCTGCTGTCATCTTACGCTGCTGCTGCTGCTGCAGTTTTCCCTTCTGAGGAACAGAACAGAACAGAGCAGATCAGGGCAGATTTGAACGTTTTCTGTCAGGTTGAGTTCCAAGTTTATTTTTTCTCTGCTCTTTAGATTATTGTTGCGGGTTACAGAGTGAGGATGGAGGCGCGCGCGCGCACACACACACACACACACACACACACACATATATATATATATATATATGTGTGTGTGTGTGTGTGTGTGTGTGTTATAGTTTTCGTATCCTTTAATCTTGGGAGATCTATCATGTGATTGTACGTGTAATTCTTAATGGAAGCACGTTCTATGCGAATTTACTGTTTAGTATTTTATGGGGCGTGTGCTTGCTGAGAGGGTTCTCTTCATCATTTTTGATTGAATTTCCTTGTAATACTAAGGAGTGTTTCAGTTGCAGGGTGGTGCGGAAGAGCCCCGCCTGAAGGCCTGGCCTCCCTCCGGCTTGCTTTCCATCAAGAGAGTGACTGAACGACCTCTCGAGAAGGTTGTCAAAATAAGGTAAGTGTCCCTCCTTCATTTTTATTTGTTTTCCCATTATTTTCTGAAATATCTGCTTTTGCCTTTGCCACTCTGATAAACCAGCCTCTATAGTGTGTATTATGTTTGCTCTTATCTGTGTCTCTGCATGTGTCTGTTTTTCACATTATTAATCTGAAGTATTTTCTTTGTAGGTTGCTGATGCCTCCTGCTATAGTGGAAGTGGCTCATCTCTTCGCCATCCATCCCGTCGTTCCACAAGAAGTTTGGCTGAAGTGAGTCTTCCTGTGGATGTTTTTGACTTTTTTCCCTTCATTTACACATTAAGAGGTCTGTTACGCATGTGCTTTGGGACAGGCAGGTAAGAAATGCTGTTACTCAATTGCATTGGGGCACGTGGGTAAGAATCAGATGGCTCATTCTCAGTTTTTGTAGAAGTAACGATGCAGTTACATCGAGGGTCCCTTCCTCCCTGTCCCACGCTCATTTAATTCTGGTGCCACATTTTGGAAGAACACAAGACATCCATCACAGTATGTAGTCATTCAGGGAGTGACTTGATGTCTTCATTACTTTTGCCAAGGAGTATTTTTGTTTGTTTTTTGTGTGTTCGTCGGCTGGTTCTCAATATGACTAAAAATGAGCAGATTTTTGTGGTAATATTACCAGTTGGTTGGCCTCGTCGTCTGCATCAAATGATTGGATTCTGTGAGAGATAGGAAAGACCTTTTGAGGAGAAGGGACCTCCAGAGGGTCTTTAAAACAGCGTCTCCTCCTCCTCCTCCTCCTCCTCCTCTTCCTCCTCCTCCTCCTCCTCCTCCTCCTCCTCCTCGGCCACAGACACGGTCTTGATGTTCTGCCTGGTGGTTTTCACGAGTTCTCTGTAGGGAGCCATGGCGCCTGGGGCCTGTCCTGACCAGCAGCCTCTCCAGTTGTCGTCACTTTCCACTGAAGGACAAATATTTGTGGCTGGCCTCGGGAGCCTCAGCCTGGGAATAACCTAGAGTTCTCTTTAGGCTGCCATAATAATGATGGTGATTGTCTGATTTAAAACGATGATTTTGGTTTCAACTTGTGACTGGTGGTGGCTGGGTGTTCGTTTGTGAGGCAGCATGCTGTTGGGCAAATGGCAGGTCTGATCTCGTGTGTATCCAGTTTTGAATGAAGGTGCTTAGTACAGTGGCCTGTAGTTACTAACTTTATATCTCAATACGCTCTCTCTCTCTCTCTCTCTCTCTCTCTCTCTGCAGTTTCAGATTAATGGTGTTGATTTTGGTTTGCAGTTTTAAAGTAGAGCGTTTGTGATTGCTTTTCAGAACCCAGTGCTCCCTTCTCAGAGGTTACTGACTAGAATCATTTTAGGTTAAAATTTTGTTGAAATAAATAATCTTTGGTGATGATTATCGACAGATTTTACCAAGAGAGAGAGTCAAGTTCAAAAACGTTAGTGTTTTGAACCGACGTATCTCATCAGTTTTGTAAATAATGACTCAGTATTGCCATACCCTCTCTCTCTCTCTCTCTCTCTCTCTCTCTCCATTATCGATTGGCTTCCTTGTTCTTTTGAAGGATATCTTTTTCCCCAACAACTCTTCCACGTTTTGTCTTTGTAAACTTGTTATTATTTTAACAAGAAGCAAATCATTTTCCTTCGAGGTTGAGTGGGATCTGTGTCTTACACTGCTCTAAGTTCCTCACTTACTGAATAGGTATTGGTTAAGCTTTTGGTGTTAATATAACAAGCACCGAGACGATTCTGTCAGCGGGTAGATTCCTGACTAACCTGAGGCCACAGGTTGAGGGGACTTGAATGTTTCGGTTGGGAATAAATCCTGATGGAAATTCTCTTCTGGGTCGGAGTTCGGTTCCGCTCATTTTGCGGTGGAATTTCAGGTGGAAGTTCTTCAGGCAGCAATCACTGCGAAGATCGTTTTCTTAAGCATCCTGTGGTAAAAGAGGCATGCAGTGGTGCATGTTTTTATAGACAGGGGAAAAGAGTTCATTTGCATAAAATGAGAAATTTTGCTTTTTTATTCTAATGTCATGGACATAAATGTCATGGGCAGTCGCCATCCACTGAGGGATTGTTCTGGTACTGACCGCACCAGGAGTTGCTCTTTCTGATCGAGATAACTCTCTCTCTCTCTCTCTCTCTCTCTCATGGGATACACATACACACGCATTGTCAACAATGTGTATGTATCACAGACTGTGTCTTGAGAGTTGCCGAGACACTGACTGCCTTCTCGCGCAGTTGAAACCCGACAAAGAAAGATTGTTGGTGCAGGATTCCTTTTGGTTAAACGCTTTGGTATTTACACTGCTGCCTCTTGACCCCGCGCCCATGTTCCGGGAATGCTATACCCAAGGGACCTTGGGTGGAACGAGGAAAGGAATCACTGAGGGTGCTTTCATTCATTCAAGGCAAAACCCGCGTGCAATAGTGACGTTTGTTTAAAGAAACAATGCTGCTTCATTTATTCATGATGAAATGCTTTTGTACATGTTACTAGAATCTCTCTCTCTCTCTCTCTCTCTCTCTCTCTCTCTCATAAAAAGAATTCCTTTCATGAAAACTGTTTCTTGCTTGTGCAACGGTTTGCAATATTGTGGTTTTATTATTATTGTTTTTAACTTGAAGCGAGATTGCGTCTAATACTGAGTGGTAGATTTTCCTGGCTCTAGGTTTCATCAAGTTTAAGGAATGATTTTGGCTGCCGATTGTCTCAAATGAAATTGGCTTTAAAAAAAAGTTACTCGAATAATAAACAAGAAGCACAAATTCCATTTGATGAGGAGACTGTCTGCCGCAGCCTTCCTGGGCGTGAATACCAAGTCAGTGGTGTGTGTTCAGGGCAGTCTGGTGCAGAGCGAGTGTTTTCATTTTGATTGGACTCCTCGAATGCTATTCATTTCATTGGTCTCTTCACTCATGGAGGCTGTGTGTAATACAGCCATAGTTTCTGCAATAGCCACACTACTTTTCAGTCGTACTTGCATCATCTTGCTTTCAGCACCATTCCTGAAAGTTTTCAGATTCTGTGGGCCTCATGAAAGATCCATTTCACAACGATTATTTATGTCCAGGCGTTTGCAGAGAGATTCGCACCTTCTTCTTGTTCTTCTTCTTCTTCTTCTTCTTCTTCTTCTTCTTCTTCTTCTTCTTCTTCTTCTTCTTCTTCTTCTTCTGTGTCTTTATGCAGTATATACGTATAGTTATATTTGACCACCCTCAGTTTGTTTGTGAATTCGTGGCTACTCTCTCTCTCTCTCTCTCTCTCTCTCTCTCTCTCTTTCCTCTGGAGCAGAATTATCATATCCGTTGCCACTCCCACCAGACCTCTAAAGGCCGTTGCATGTTTCTCAGCACTCATTTATGGCTGTTGATGCTTTCCAAGATAACGCCTTGTTATCTGCCGCTCACTGTGGGTCGCCAGGCCTACTGTAAGCATTCACTGATTGTCAGGGATTTCTTGTCAGCGTCAACTAGACGCTAACTCCTTGAGTTTTAGGTCTAGGTGGTCGATTTAGTTTCCTCAGCTCCTGCCGGTCTCAAGTCCCTCTCACTAAGACTGTTGGCCTTTTCGCAGTCTGTCTGAGCAGGAGAGAGAGAGAGAGAGAGAGAGAGAGAGAGTGGGTAGGTGGGTTAACGTGATTTGAGTTTTAAAGATTTTTAATTTTTCCCTTTGAACTAAAACAAAGACTCAAGCGTGGTGTTATAATATTCCAATTCCGTAAGATAGAGAGAGAGAGAGAGAGAGAGAGAGAGAGTGGGCAGACAATGGCCCAGTCAGTCTTTCGAACGGCCAGACAGAGTCCTGCTTCCTGCCCGCCATTACAGATCGCAAGAAACGACAGACCATCTCAAGGTTCTCTGAGGTAATATTATGTATCATCATTCAAATATTGAAGTCCATCAATTGCAGTTTCCTTACGTCATTTGGGAAGTGATTTTGAGAGAGACAAGACTAACATTGTGGTCTTTGGACTTTTTCCTCTCCGAAACAGGACCCTGACCGAGATGAGATGAGAGAATCTCTAGGCCGATGTGCTCCTCGGTTAGCCACCTTGGTCTAGGTTCACCCACATGACTCCTGTTGTGCCTCGGGGTCATTCGCCAGTTTAGATTTGCTTCAGAATGGACCCCTGCTGTGCTGAAATTAATACATAATCCTTGCAGTACATGACCAGTCTTGATAGTTAACCAATAATGGTTACCAATCATTATTTAGATTTGTAATGAGGACAGGGTGTCGAGATGTATTTATTAAAGTTATATGAACGAGCCCAATAAGCAGCTCTTATATCTGGATGTCTGAAGGACCGACTGGCCCATGATCTATTCTCTCTCTCTCTCTCTCTCTCTCTCTCTCTCTCAATTATGGAATTGGAACGTCATAACAACGTGGTTGGAGTTTTTGTTTTTCGTGTGAAGCAAAAATGGTTTAAAGTAATCCACTCGAATTGTTAGTTTTGTTTATTTAGTCCCCAGTACATCAGTGACAAGCTCATAGACCTAAGTGTGCATTTCACAGCCCACGCCGCCACATCAATATGTGGGACGTAGCACGAAATTCATTTTCGGCACCAGAGGGGAAATGATCACTCGAGTCATTTTAAATCGGGTCTCATTCGCTTTTGTACTCATGCAAGATATGAAAGGCCGAAGTACTGTTCGCACATAGGCCTAAAAATATGACGGTGCTTTAGAAACCTAAAGTTATGAGGCTTTCACAAATGATGATGATGCAGTGGGTGGGCCTAGGAGACGCTGAAGAAAAATAGAATGAACGTCGTCATGGCAGCTAAATCAAATCGAGAACTCTAATTAAAAATTTCCTGATAATAAGTAAATTACTACTTAATAGATTGCCACATTTACGTAGAAGGTACGTCGTGTCTCCGGAGCCTTGATTCTTGATAGACAACGTAGGATGCTGTCTTGTAGCCTTCGAGTTGATGTAATGAAAATTACGGGGATTTTTGTTTATTTTTCTTTGTATCCTTTTTTTCCTGCAGATATCTTCTCTTGGGCATAAAATGACGAGAAATGTTTTGTATTAAAAAGATGAACAAAAGTGCTTTGCTGCCAGTGTATTCGTGCCAATGGACAGATCCTGATGGCAACATGTCTTGCAGCAGGATTCAGCTCTCGTGGCTCCTTATTTAAACTTTTTTTAAAGCTCGCTTTCTCTCTCTCTCTCTCTCTCTCTCTCTCTCTCTCTCTGCATAATTGCGTACTTGGCTGTTGTGTCCCAGTGACACACTGACTGCCTCTTGCACCAGAGCAAAGTGTTGTTGTAAATATGATAGCTTGCAGCATTTGCAGGAGCTTGCAGACCTCAACACCATTACAGCATTTCACGGGACAGACCACAAAATAGAGAATTGCTTTCGATGGATTGTTCTGCCACTAAAGAACCATTTTTATCTTTGACATTTATTGCTTGTTATTATTATTGTTATTATTATTAGTGCTTTTATGTTGTCATCCGCTGGCCTCCTTCCTTCTCTGACTGTGTTTTTGTACGAATCGTTAGGCCTATTGAGGTCTCGCTTAGTGAGTGACACGCCCTCTCTCCTTCCTTGGAAGGGGCTCTTGAGGTCGGTGAGACTCATAGGTGGCAACCACAGCATTCTCTCTCTCTCTCTCTCTCTCTCTCTACTTAGGAATGGAACCTGGTCTCCTCTAGTGTACCGAGAGAGAGAGAGAGAGAGAGAGAGAGAGAGAGAGAGATTTTGTTCATAAAATCTGATGCATAAACCATTGCTTCGCATGGTAGGTCTAGCAATGTTTCAACAGTTGATGAACTGTTGATAAATGTAGGCAGAAGGAACATTTTGTTTGCAGATTCTATATAAGGTGGAAAAGTGGATCTTTCTTTTATAGGAGAGGTTTGGAATCAGACTTTTTTTTTTATGTTACAAATATAAAAATTTGAAAGGCAGTTTTTAAAAATTAGAGTATTTTCCCGTATAAGAAGCCAGAGTTCATTCTTGAACATTGGATGATAGTTAAACACCGTCCCCTCCTCTCTCTCTCTCTCTCTCTCTCTCTCATGCAGAGCACCAGAGCGGTCAGGCGTAACATAGACAGCGGTGATCTCTCTCTCTCATCCCAGGATTATTAAAGAAACAAAACGGGGACATTGACATTTTTGGGGCGGAGGGGGGGGGGGTGGCTAATATGTATAGATGTAGCCTAGAGTAATGTCATACTTTGGAGGTCACTTTTTCTCTCCCCACTTTTTTCTCTCCGCACTTTTTTCTCTCTGCAATTTTTCCTTTCCGCATTCTTCCTGTCTGCACTTTTTTCTCTGCACTTTTTGTGTCCACACTTTTTTCTGTCTGCACTTTTTTCTCTCCGCACTTTTTCTTGTCAGCATTTTTCCCGTCTGCACTTTTTTCTCTGCACTTTTGTGTCCACACTTTTTCTGTCCGCGCTTTTTCTCCGCAATTTTTTCTCTGCACTTTTTGTGTCCACACTTTTTCTGTCTGCACTTTTTCTGTACATTTTTTTGTCCTAATTTTTTCTGTCCGCACTTATTCTGTCTGCCCTCGGATCTTAAAATCTACTGAGGAGGCTAGAGGGCTGCAAATTGCAGCCCTCCAGCCTCCTCCTCCTCCTCCTCCTCCTCCTCCTCTTCAGTGGTTTGTACTTGATTTAAGGTTAAACTTAGTCTTGATCATACCACCACCGGACTGTGGCTGAGTTTCATGGGCCGCAACTGAGAGATTTATTAGTCGTGGCTGAGGCTGACATTTGCTGTCGTCTGGTGTTTCAACTGTGCTTGCTGACGTTTCTGTGATGCTTACTGAGACTTGCTGGCGTCCCTCAACTCTTATTGACATTTGCTGTCGCCTGCTGTTTCAACCGTGCATGCTGACACTTGCTGACGTTTCTAAACTCTCACTGACACTTGCTGGCATTCCATGACTCTTGCAGACACTTGATGTTACTCGACTCTTGCTGACACTTGCTGACGTTCCTTGACTCTTGCTGGCATTTTTGCTGACATTCGCCTGGTGTTTCTAATGTGCTTGCTGACGTTTCTCAGGTGCGTACTGAAGTTTTTTGCTGACACATGATGTTTTTTCTGACGCTTGCTGACATTCTCCTGGTGATCCTGCCGTGATTTCTGACGTCTCCGGCAATTCCTGACACTTGCTGATGTCCCTCAACCCTTGCTGACACATGCTGACGTTCCTCGACTTGCTGACGGTTTTGCTGACATTTGCTGTCGCCTGACGTTTCAACCGTGCTGGCACTTCTCGACTCTTGCTGACACTTGTTGACATTCTCCTGACATTTTCCGACGACTGCTGACGTTTCTCGGACTTTGCTGAAGCTTTTTTACTGATGCATGCTGACGTTCTCCTGATGTTTCTGCGGCATTTGCTGACGTTTCTCCGGCGCTCGCTGAGGTTTTTTGCTGACGCTTCTTGATGTTTCTCGGCTCTTGCTGACATTTTTTCCTGACAATTGCTGACGTATTCCTGTGTTATTGCTGCAATTGCTGACGTTTCTCTGCTCTTGCTGACGTCTTGCTGACACTTGCTGACGTTCTCCTGATGTTTTTGCTGTGTTTGCTGACGTTTTCTTCTGAGGTTTCTTCGACATTTTTTGCTGACGCCAGGGTTGCGAGCGTCAGCGACGATTGCTGACGTTTTTTGCTGACTGTTTTTTTCCCCAGAAGCTTGCTGACGTTCCTCCCCCTCCTCATATTTGTCTGCATTGTTCATCCAATCCCAATCATTCAATCACCAGCCATGCCAATCCCAATTCCAATCGTGTCAATCCCAATCATGCCAATCTCAGTTATCCCAATCCCAATCACGAAAATCCCAAGCATGCAAATCCCAACTCCAATCATTCCAGCCCCAGTCACACCAGTCAGAATCCCCATGATGCCAATCTCAATCCCAATCATGCCAATTCCAATCCAAATCATGTCAATCCCAACAATACTAATCCAAGTCATACAATCCAAATCATGCCAATCCCAATTATACCAATCCCAATAATACCAATCCAAATTGTGCCAATACCAATTATCCCTATCATATCAAACCCAATCCCAATCAGACCAATCCCCATCATGCCAATCCCAATCATGTCAGTCTCAACCAAATCAATCCCAATTCCAATAGCACCAATCCCGATCCCCGTAATGCCAATACCAGTCAGACCAGTCCACATCATGCCAATCCAAATACCAATCCTGCCAATCCCAATCATGGAAATCCTATCCCCAACCATGTCAATCCCAATCATACCAATCCAAATTCCCATAATGACAATACCAGTCCCAATCATGCCAATCCCAATCAGAGCAATCCCCATCATGCCAGTCCAAATCCCAATCATGCCAATCCAAATCCCAGTCATACCAATCCCAATCCCCGTAATGCCAATACCTTCCCCACACCCACACCCACACACACTGCAGGAAGAGGGCCTCCTTCCGCGTCTCCTCCTTGTTATGGAAACCAGCCGATGGATGGGGGAGGAGGAGGAGGAGGTGGAGGAGGAAGAAGAATCACTTCGGCCTAAAAGGCTCCCCCCCCTCACCCCACCATCGCCGCCTTCGTCCCCCTCCCCTCTCACTCAGTGACTGTTGTTATTATTTTACTATCATCATTATTATTATTTAAAAGTTTTTCTTACAGTATTGTTATAAAATAATTCTATTAATATAATAAGTTCACCTGCTGGCCTGAATTCACTTAGACATTGAATTTGCTGTGATAGTAAATTCACTCGGACATTAAATTCACGGAAGCAGTTTTGTTTAAATTTTGCAGAAATCTGTAAAATTTTTGGTAAAATTTGCAAAATGTTGGTAAAATTTGCAAAATTTTGGTAAAATTTGCAAAATGTTGGTAAAATTTGCAAAATGTTGGTAAAATTTGCAAAATTTTGGTAAAATTTGCAAAATTTTGGTAAAATTTGCAAAATTTTGGTAAAATTTGCAAAATGTTGGAAAAATTTGCAGAATTTAGGAAAAATTTGCAAAATGTTTCCATTTGTGGGAAAGAATATTTTATTTTTCAGAAGAAACTGAAATAAAAGGTTATTTTCACTATGAAACTTCAACTTCCATTTGTAGTATATATATATATATATTGTCACGATGCGTATCAAGTACCTGGTTATTACACAACTAATCTCAAGATTCAAAAATATACCTCACTTCAGCCAGATACCTGAACTCTCACAACATTAATTGTTACGACTGAATACTCTAAAGGTAACAGTGATCCCTTAAGAAAAATCTTATTTATCAATCACTTGAAAAATCAAACTAAGTTCGTCAGAATATGTGTGAGGTATAAAAAATTAAACTAGAAATCTTCTAGAGTAAAAGTGCATCACTCCATCAAAAAACTCTAACTGTTTCCCTGGTCTTAATTCACTTTAGCAAAACTAAAAGAACAAAACATGTTTATCACTTTGCCTTATGCACACACAATCAGTCCTATTCACTGGTGATCAATAAATGAAACACTGTTTTTCTAAAAATGTTAAATACAAAAATTTATTTTCAGATTCAAAGTTTATAACTAGAATTCACAATTAATTAGAATTCACAATCTGAAAAATTTACTATTAGTTGAATATAACACAAAACTCAATGAATTCTTGAATTAAATTATGAAACAAAACTAATTCACAAAAACTTTATCAGGAATTTAAATTAATCAAGTAAAATTTAAACTATCAAGAATTACTCAAGATTTAAAAAGAAAATCTCAATAAATGAAATCAAGTATGCAATGTTAAATTAAGTATGCAATGTTAAATTACGTATGCAATGTTAAATTAAGTATGCAATGTTAAATTACCAAGAAATATTTACAATGCTATGTAAATAAATGTTACATCACAAACATAAAAAATGTGAAAATATAAAGAAATTGTACACACAAAAATACACGTAAGATTTATCAATAATGATTTCACTTGTTCAAAATTTCCTAACTTATTACACCATAACCTCCTAACTTATCATACCATAACCTCCTAACTTATCATACCATAACCTCCTAACTTATCATACCATGGTATCAATAAGTAAAATTTCACGTTACCTTACACAACTTGTGAAAACCTCTGTAAATCACTTGCTGCAGCTGCGTTACACAATACACACTTTTTTACCAGGCGCCGTTACGAACTAAATAACTTTGCTAAATTCAGATCTCAAAAGTTAATGTTAAAAGTGACCACAAAAATTTACGTTAAAAGTAATCTCTTCCTAATTAGGAATGAGAGAGAGAGAGAGAGAGAGATGGAACCAAATCGACTGGTCTCAGAAATCAGAATGAAATAGATTTTAGGATTCCAGTAATACGTGAAACAATTACATGATGTCATTAAAGCATTTTGGGTGCGAGATACTAAAGAAGCTTCTAGAAGCAGGGAGGTGACGTCATTAAAGCGTTTTGGGTGCGAGATACAATGGAGAAGCTTCTAGAAGGAAAGTTACGTCATCCCAGCAAAACGTTTTGAACGCATCTTACAAAACATGACGTAATTGATCAGGACACGTATTCTTTCTCGCAAAGTGGCGTACGTGACTCAAACAACGCATGCAACAACATGAAATCACTCGTCTTGAGCCCGTATGGGACGAATTGGCGTTTGTTTTGCAAATCTGTCATCGCTAACCCAAAACAAAGCGTTCCCTCTTATCTCAACTGATGACAACTGAAATGAAACAAGCCTTGGTGGATACACACACGTGTTCACATACTACGCTTTTACCAAGAAAGATATTCGTTCTAAATTACGTTACTATTAAAATTATAACAACAATTCTAAATTACGCTATCAAGTAATCATTAGTACTTTTGAGATCTGATGTCAAACTAAATATGACACTTCAACAACCATTATCATTAAACATAACACATGAAAAAAGTAAATATGTCAATATTATAGGAGGATATACGTATTACAAGGCAACATCATGAAAATATATATATATATATATATATATATATATATATTATATGTATGGCACCATGTGAAACAAGCAAAGACTTTGCCTTAATTTAAATACACGTCACCGATTTACCTAAACTTAGGTAAAATAGGCCAATTATTTTAAGGGTAAAAGCAAGTATTAATGTTTAAGGTTTGAAATGAATCTCCGGGCTAACATATCCCTATATACCCTAATATAGCCTCATGTAACCTTCAAGGTAATATAAGGCCTTTACCTTACATGAAGTATGGTTTTTCAGCGATTTACCTAAATGTGGACAAAATAGGCAAATTGTTGTAAAAAAACCATAGTCTATACTCTATAGTCTAATGTGTCTTCATATATATCCTAATGTATCCTATTAAAGCCCTTCAGGTAAGTCCTTTACCTTAATTCAAGTAAGATTTATCATCGATTTACCCAAATTTAGGTAAAATACGCTAGTTATTTTAAGGATAAAACCACTAATAATCCCAACTGAAAGATAACTTCATATTCTGTGACTAAAATCTTCTCGAACTCATTTGAATGGTGGAGGTCACTCCTTCAGTGCAACATTCGAGTGGAATTTATTACTATGATATGACTGTGATATAGAGGAAGAAAAGTGCAGGAGTCACTCAGGAGTGAAAGAGGAGTGAAAGAAGGTTCGTTTTATTTAAAACAAAAAATAAGTAAGATCAAATGAAGGTGTGAAAAGTCGGTTCAAAGAGGAACCACAACAATTTTATTTTAACCTCGAACGTCGCCATCTTTTGTTTGGGGTTTTCTGTCAACTCCCATCTATGCGGTGCCACTGTTCCACACACGAGACCAACGCCCTCACATCAAAATTACGCAAAATGCCATGAATTTCGACAGAATAAAATCTCAGATTACAAAATAACTGAATGGTATTTTTGAAATGTCCAAAAATGAAGACGAAATGGCCCGAAAGAGCCTCCACCCAAATCATGGACGACATTACTGGAACCCAGATCACGTGACCTGTCTGTCTCCCTCCCCCTGACATTCCAGAGCGATTTATTTCGAGGGCGATTGAGCTCAGGTCCTCTGAAGGCAGGTGGAGGCTCTCCTGCGTGAAATGACTCGCATTTGCGGCAATGGCTTGGACGAAGACTTGAAGTAAAGGCAAGTAAGTGTTGAAATGATTGTCATTTTTCTCAAGTGAATTAGAGTGTAGTCGGCCATTGATGCCTCCTCCTTGTCTTCCTGAAAATCGGACATAGGACTCTTATTATTATTATTATTATTATTATTATTATTATTATTATTATTATTATTATTATTATTATTATTATTATTATTATTTACAAATGTTCCTTGAAATGACGTAGCCGAGGCAAAATTCATGTCAACTGTCTGTGGCACCCCAGGGTGTCATGGCACCCAGTTTGAGAATCACTGCAACATGGAAATGAAACTTCCAGTTTGAGAAGGGAAGGGCATCTCTTAGTCAGGAAGGGAAGGGCACCAAGTCAGAAGTCTCTGTGTCTTTGGCTGTTCAGAGTACCCTGCTCTCTCTGCAGGTCTAGGATGAAGAGACCATCCTTGTTTCGGTTGAATGGAGATGAAGAACTTGGAGGTAGTACAGACACCACCCTGCTTACGAACATTCAACTTACAAACATTCAGGGATACAAACAAACAGGATCGCAAATTATAATTGTGTTCAGAGCTCTCCCTTTTGCCACCTGTAAGTTCAGAGTTTGTTCTGCATATCTGTTTTATAAAGTATAGTACTGTAGGTACACAGCGAATTGTGTTTCAAAATGAAGAAACTTACAGTACAGTACTGTATTGACTTATATCATACTGTACTTAGGGGCGCGATGAGTACAGTAACAAACTTCCAGACAATTCAACATACAAACGGCTGTCCAGAACCATAACTCATTTGTAAGTAGGGAGGTGCCTGTCCGGGTTTCCTCCATCACAGCAATTCTGCTGGAGTGAAACAAGAGATCTGATTTTTGTGAGAGATTGAGAGGGTGGTGGAACTTTCATGTTGCCAAAATTGAGTGCCCCATTATGCTGTAGCATCTTCTTCCTTCGTGGCCTGAAAGTTTCCTGGGGAACACCTCTGTTGTGGAAGTTCATCAGACCAGGAGAGGGTTTGTGTTTATGGATCATGATAAAGATTGAGTTGTGTACCATTCTCATTATTATTATTATTATTATTATTATTATTATTATTATTATTATTATTATTATTATTATTATTATTATTTAGAAATAGAGAAAGTTCTAGACTTGGTCCTGGGTTACTTTCCAAACTCCTGACCATCTTTCAAAAAGACTGAGGGTTGGCAACTATTCTCTGTTCAACATTACTTATGAATTCAACTTGCATTCTCATGCAGGTCATTGCTTCAAGTGCCATCTGGGTAAATTATGTACAGTTTTTTAAATGAGGTTATTAGTTTGAACCATACATTAATTTTGCAGATGATGATGTTAGGTTTTAGGATGAAATCTTGGAAGTCTTGATTGCCAGGGTAGGTCTTATTTGTTACCACTGGAAGTGCTGCTTTTGTAGACTGTTCCTTTGTGATACCATGCAACAGAATGTTTGCACTTTTTCCAAGTCAATGACAAACTTCTTTTAAAATCATTAAGCAGTGTATGATGTTCTGTCTATGAGCAAGCAAAATATGGCCTTAAATTATCCACAGTGTTGAAGTCTGAGAAAGATTTGGCAAACATTTAAGTATTTTATTGATACTGTACTGAAGCTTTAAGTTGTAAGAGAAGTGAACAAGTAGCATGATGGCCATTTTGAGTGAGATGAGGGATGGTTCATTTGGAGTGGGAGGGAACAGTATTTGGGCTACAGTGGAGTAGTACTCGACTCATTAGTGTGAGCTGTCAGTAGGAAATACTGTACATAGTGTTGAGAGCTGATTTTGACCTGTTTGTCATTTTTTTTACAATTTTTTAGTTAGAAGACAATTCAAGTAGAGTTCTTTTGACAATTAACCATGACTGGGATACCTGATCTGTAAAAAGAAATCTTTCCAGATATTGTGGCTGGAAGGGACTCTACAGAAGAAGTGTCGAACATATTGTTGGTGAAGGTAATGGGGCTGGAAGGGACTCTACAGAAGAAGTGTCGAACATATTGTTGGTGAAGGTAATGGAGATCACAGCAGGCAAGTCTTTCTTTCTGTCATCTGGAAGGAAAGGACCATCCCTCCCCCTCCCCCCCCCTTCCCTTCAATTCAATGCCTGTCTCCACTTGAGGGCAGCATCGAATGAACTGGGTATGAATATGTAATGGTTAGGAGTTGCTTTTGTTGATTGCTGGAGTAAATTGCTTGTGTTTTATTTGAGGAGCTCTCAGTGGTTAGAGATCTCTGGTTTCATTACTGTACTGTTGCTTGCTAATCCTCTCTCTCTCTCTCTCTCTCTCTCTCTCTCTCTCTCTCTCTCTCTCTCTCTCTCTCTCTCTCTCTCTCTCTCTCCTGAAGGTGTTCTTGGTCTTGTGAGGTGTTGAGAGTTTTGCTGTATGCTGTTTATGCCAGAAATGTTTTGGGGTTCCAGAATAAGCATGAGATCATTTACTCTTGAAGGATGTACAGTACTAGTGTACAGTATAGCCTTTGGTTTTGCAAGTGACTCCCATCAGTATTATGTGTTATAAATTTATGAGAAAGAAGAGCATTGTGGAAGTTTATAGCTGTGGTATATAGCGGTAAACTTGGTGTCTCTGTTAGTCGTTTGCTCAAGAGATGTATCAGACGTCTGTCTTGTATCCCCAGTGGAAGGTTGGGTCTAGACTGCAGGCCCTCTGCTGGTTGGGAAGTATTAGGCACCTTCCAGTTAGGGCATGAAAGATGTGGACTGAAGAAGAATGAGTGTGTTGCAGGAAGTTAGATTGAATGATCTGGTCAGCTTGTGATTTGGAAGGTGTTTGTGAGTGAAGGACTGAGAGAGAGAGAGAGAGAGAGAGAGAGAGAGAGAGAGAGAGAGAGAGAGAGAGAGAGAGAGAGAGAAAGTGTTTGGAGGATGCAAGAAGGTTGGGTGTGGGATGAGCTGTTTGTGCTTGTCAAATATATTCCCTAATAGGAACTCTGTTCCATGAAAGGTTTCATTGTGCATTGAAAAGGTTTTGTCAAGTGAAGGTCTCATTGCTGGGTTTATGTGTGGTCCTCTCTTTGCCCAGCATTCCTTGGGAACAGAGAACAAGTACGTGCAGGATATATCATCGTCTGGTACCCTAATGTTGGCCTCTGAATTTTCTGAAGGATGTGTCAGGACTGCCAAAAAGGAGCTTCCCAAACAGCCAACCCCTATGACAAGCTTAGCTGGTCAGTATGGGAGTTATTTCCATTGATGTTTGTCTAGCATGATCCTGATGCTTTTGGTACTGAAATTGAACCTATGTTTTGGTCAGTTGATCTCTGTGGATCATACCTTATTTATTTCTTCACTTCACTCTGTAACACATTCTGTGGCTCCTCTGGGTTGGGTACATCCTGCTTCAAGGAAGTGTTCTTCTGTCAGTTCAGAATATGAATTCCTGAGTAGGGGTCAGAGGTGTCATGTTGTTAAGGGCAGAGGTTGTCTCTCAGGAGAATGAGAGAGAATGGCACCCAGTTTTTTTTCTATCCCAAGGAGCTTGTGTGTTGCTTTCCCCAGGTTCTTGGACGTGTTTTCTTTCCTTTAGAGTGCTTGAGGCAGGAACCAAGGTTATGACTCAACCATTCCGTTTCTGCACAAACAAGTAAGGCACAGGTTAAACCTGGGATGATTTGGAGGTTTCCAGATTTTTCCATTCCAGAAATTAGTGTTTATCATTTGTGGAACCTTTGTGGGTTGCAGAATAGATGGGCAGAGATGATAGAGGCTGATTTTTATCATCAGGCAATGTTTATGTCCTGTCCAAATAGTTTGGGAGGAGTAGAGTAGATTGACACCTCTGGAAGAGTTGTATAGGGACAGAATACTTCATGGCATCAGAAAGTAGGTAGAATGTGGTACGTACATTGCATATTTTTCCCAAGTGGCTGTGTAAGTGTAGAGATGAGATGTCAATGTAAGTAAAATGGGTCATGAAGCTGTTGCAGTTATGCAGTCTTGCAAAGTGGTGCAGTATTGGGTGATTTTATAAGCTCACTCTCAGAGAGATGGTCACACAGGATATGCTTCAGGAAAGCCCATGTGTCCTCATGACGTACTGTCAGTCTTACCAGAGTAACTACAAATCTTGTCTGTCATGCTAGAGATATCTACCACTCATTAAGGTAAAAGGCCTCTATATAATTTTTAATTCAAACTCTGTCAGAAGACACAACTTTACCATTGCTTTATAACGACAAGTATGTGTTATTCTGAATTCAGTTTTATTTTGCAGATTGTATCAGTCATCGTGCATTACGACTGGTGAAGAATTTAGCTCCAGGAGCTGTGGTCCGTGAAGCAAAGGCATCTTTCCCCTTGTGTGAATCTCACTGGTCTTTCTTTGTTCTAGAGCCCTGAAGGGGACAGACACATACGTCAGAGACAGGATCAGGTGGGAAAGCGGTGGTGTTCTGTAATAGTTCCCTTCCACAGCCATTTTAGGATTGATTTCCATGACCTTGGAAATGTTTGATGAGAAAATATAGTCAATATGTGACTAAGTATATGGTTCTTTTGAGGCTCTGTCAAGTATCGTAAAGAAAAGGGTCACTCTTTTCAAAGGTAATAACATTGTGAACCCTCTAAATAGGCCTGGTGTTTTTAATTCCAAACTTGCAGGAATCAAAGACATTGCCACTTGATTTATTTCCAAATTGTTGTCAGTGATGGAGTGTCAGAGGTACTGTACTGTGTGACTTTGCATTGACTTACGTATGTTACTCCGTGTAACCTGCGACACTTTGTACAAATGTCCTCCTAATAGTTCTTCCTCTTGTGAGGATGACTGGATATTAGGGAAGGTGAAATTCAAGTTAATTCTTTCAATTTTTGAAGCTTTCATAGAAAAAGTTTTTGTGGTATTGACATTGTCTTAGTGTTTTGTCTTTAACAAAACTTGAGATGAAGATTACAGGTCTTGACAGCTTGCATTTGACTGGAGACTTGATGCTCTTGAATAAGGTCAATGTTTGTGTATTTTGGAGAGAGGTCACTGAATGGGGCCTTTGTGGTTTTCCCCAATTTCCAAGCAATTTTAGTATGTAGCTGAACCCTTGTTCTGTTAGTTGGCAACACTTTCCATGTTACAAGTCTCATGTATTTGTGTTTTTGTGCTGCATCAATATTTACTGCCGAATTAACAGCCGTAGTTTCTGCCCTAGATTTACTTTTTCAAAGTAGTGACTCTAATTTTGTCATATACTCAGACTCTAGAAGCACCTTAGAAGCTATTAAAAAATTTAATAGCTTTCATCCATTAATTCAAAAAGTTCAGGAGTGGCTTTTTCGTATATATTGTCGACGTAAATCGGTCTCTTTCTGTTGGGTCCCTTCTCATGTGGGGATTCGCGGAAACGAGATGGCAGACAGGGAAGTGAAAGCTGCTGGTATTTTATCAGAAACCTTTTTCAGAAAAGTGCCTCATACAGACCTAAAGGGTCCCATTAGATCTTATGTTTTAAGTAAATGGCAAGAAAGGTGGACTTCTCCTCTTCTTGCCAATAATAAGAAGTATAGAAATATTAGGGATAATATACTACCGTGGTCTTCGTCATTCCAGCTTGATGGACGAACAGAGGTTATTTTAACCAGATTAAGGATTGGGCACACTCGTCTAACCCATCAGTTTATTTTAGAAGGAAGCAGCCCTCCAGAGTGTGCTTACTATGACGAGACACTAACAGTGGAGCACATTCTGGTGGTCTGCCCCAGATATTTTAACCAAAGAGAGAGATATTTTCAGGGTAAATCCCTGTCTGATATTTTGGGAGATGAAGCAGATATTTCTGCTATCATCTCTTTTTTAAAGTGTGTTAAAATTTTTAGCGATATTTAATTTATTTAATATATTTATTACATCACAGAATTTTAATGACATTAAATTTTTTATGTATATATCACATCATTCATTAAACTTCATACCCTTATTTATTGGTCACATCACTTCATTTTACTTATTAATCATTTCCTTCATGAATTCATAACTTTAACATAATTTATTTTCTCTCCATTACGGCGCTGAATGGCCTTCTTGGCCCCAGTGCCTGGGCTTTTGCCCTAAATATCATACATCCATCTATCCATCCATCATATATGGATGTATAACTTGGCCTAAATTTCCTCCCCCAGTTAGTAAAGAAAAATAATGAGCTTTTCTTCTGGCTGCACTTTGTTCCGAAGTAGTTCAGCTGCCTCAGATACTGAGTGCACAGTTTGCGTGTTCTCTGACCAGATCAAAGGTGCCAGTTCCATTTAGAGTTTACTTAACATCTGTAAAACCCTTTGTCTTCAATAAACTAAAGAATATTTGGGATAATGAACCTTGCAGCGAGTAAGAGCAGATGCAATCCGCATTCTTCGCACCAAAGAATGGATCTCTTTCAAATGTGCCGCACCAGGAGGCCTATGACCTTCTCATACTTGACCCAAAGCCTTTATGTATGCAGAGAATGCAGGTCAAGACCAACAGTCACACATCTCTCGTGCAGATGTCGAAACTGAATCAACACATAGCCCAACTAATACAGTGTATAACCATTATTTAATTTATTGACCTTCTCTTGTATTGTTCTCCTAAGTCAGCTCTTGACTTCAGTAAACAAGAGAAAGACTTATGAACCCAAGTGACCAACCATATCTGAGAGCGCTCACAACCTTCCATCACCACCACAGTCACAAACTCCTGACCTCCTGCCGTCGCCCTTTGTTTTTCCAACAACCGTCTACCATTTGTCTCATGACGTCACGACAGCAACCACTGTCCCATTCCAAAGAGAATGAGAGGCCTGGCTTTACAAACACCCAACAGAATGAACAGCATACTTTGTCTATGTTTCATAAGTGTATTATGCCTACACCACATTCTCTAACCCATTTACTGAAAGTAACAATAATGATTGAATTTATAACACTACATAATATATTAGACCTGAATTACCTGCCCCCTATTCACGTGAATAATGAGACTTAAAAACTGACAGATAATCAGAAGCCTCAGCCAACAACAGATGCTGTATCAAGTTCAGGAAGTAAATCCTTTGGGCCAACAGTTTTGGTCCTGTCAAACTGCCAGATGATAATAGCTATGAATGCCCTAGTTTCGTTTTGGGTCAGTCTCTTGTCACCACAAATGCTACTATGATTCTCTCTCTTCCTGAAGGTTATGGTCAAGGCATTGCTACAGCAACACCATACCCTTCTTTTTTCCAGCAGTGTATGTATAAGGAAACTGTCAAAGCTAAAGCTTTGGATTAACTTTCCATCCATTTTTATTTTTCTGCTTTTGCATTCAATCAGCAGATATTGGGGTGACACATTCAAGTTCATTTTAATGTTGAGGAACCCAGAACATGAACAGGACTGAAAGCTAATCTGTACAAAACTTGTTCTTGCAGTTCATGTCCAGGGACATAGAAATTGGATAATGACATTTTGTTGTGTGTTTAGCACTTGAGTTAGTTGAACATTACTCTAAATCTGTAAGTGCCTTGTGCACAATAAAATCATTGGCACTGTATTGTATCTACTGTATAAACCTTCTGATACTCATTTTGTCTACAGGTATCCGGTATTGTGACTGACGAACTATCGAGCGAAAGGGTTCTTCAATGTGATGGTGGTTTTTTCTGTAGCATGCTGCAGGTAAGGCTTATACTAAAAGTGTAGTAGTTGCAGTAAGAGGAGAGTATGTCCCTAAATAATTGGGTAAATCAAGCATTTTGTAGTATTTAATGTAAGCTGTGTTGAATCTGTGGATTGCTTGATGACACACAAATACATTGTTCAAGAGCCAGTCTGTGAGTTATTCATGATGCACTGACTGGCTGACCGACACTTTTGGCAGTGTTCAGCTTGTTACCCTGACCCTTCGTTTTCAAAGTTAGTGTACCACAAAGCACAAGTCATCTGCTTTATAATGACACCAGAATGAGCATCGTCATATTTTGATTAGTAATTTCACAGACAGTGTGTGAAGTGAAATATTGCCTGTCACAGAAGTAGCTCTTTGATAGATGGGACCTGCAAAGGCTTAGTAACTGATAGTGTTAAATGGGATCAGGGTCTGCTAAAACCTAGTCTTCTATATCTGAATTCTTGCATTGCTTTATACCCCCAGAGATTCCTCAACCATTTGGGTTCCATTCTCTCTGCACCACCAGTGCTCTAAGTATTGGTTTTAGTGTTAGCAACTGATCCTTGAGTTCTCTCTGAATTAGAATTTGGTGTAGCCTTCATTTATGGCTTTTCTCCAGGATTGCATTGTGCTGCTCGCTGGTTCCTGATATGCTTTGTCAGTATATGCCGTTTCTAGTCAACTGCTCCTCACCTCTTGTCCAGACCATCAAGATGCTTTAGATCACAGTCCGTTTTTCACCCATTGTGCAGCTGTCCATATCTCCTCCATCACTTCATCCTTGAATTGATCCTCTCGTGCACCTGCCATGAATCTTGGGTTCTCCCACCTCTTCAAAGTAGCCTCTGTTTTCTTCCTAAGTGCCCAGGTCTCCACTGCAGAAAGCAGTAGCAGAGGCCTTGTGCAAGCGTCCAGCAGTCTCCCTCTACTCGACTGCAGAGCTCGTATTTCCATCTTCATAGCAGCTTCACATTCAGCATTTCTTCAGGGCTGATTTGACATGCAGTTTGAGATTCAAAACTTGCATTTGGTGTTTCAGAATCAGGCGAAAGGCTTTGAGATTGCCTACTGAGTTTACATATTAAATTCCTGCAGAAAAAAGCGTTCAGTAGAATTGTCACAAGAGTGAATATACAAGTCCTAATGTGTAGAATAAAGGAAAATAAGCAAAAATTGTGCTCCAGAGTTGAGCCTTTAATAACAAAACTCCAAATGTCTGACTGTGAAAGACCATGGACTCACATAGATTGACCCAGTCAGTGTTTGAGATCTTGTGTGTGTGTGTGTGTGTGTTTTTTTTTTTTTATGAGGCAACAAATTAGACATCTGGGCTGACCCAGCAGCTGTGAATGTAGCCACAGATTCTCTGTTAAAGAAGCAGAACACTGTGGAAAAGAACAGTGAATTGAGCACAACTGGACACACAAGCTATAGCACAAAGGGCAGTGTGGCTGTAGGGATATCTGATTGTCTTAGTAACTTCACCTAATTCTTCTTTCTGGGAGAATGATTTCAGTTTCAGACTTTCTATATGTTCTGCTGAATAGGCGCATTCCAAATTGGGTGAGTGTGACACTACAAATTGTGGTGGCAGTGTGAAGTTACTATTAGAATCCTGAGTAAATAAATAGGCTGACTTGTAACTGACAGTTGGGTGTTTGTGTGTTTGTGGTGACTCATATTAATGGATGTGCTGTATTCTTCAAGAGGTAAACACTCCATGAACATCCGTACAGCAAGGGTCCACAAAACTGAGTCTTCATGTGCAAAGTAAAGAACACAGACAGTATCCCAGCTGTTTTGAATGATTATTGTAAACAGTTGTTTTTAAACAGAATGATTACTAAGAGCTAACGAAGAATGTGGCAGTTGAAATAAATATTGAAAAATACTTTTGGTTCCTTCAGGCCAGGTTATTTTATCGCAAGAGAGGAGGGCCATGGTCCAGGGGCTGACATAGAAGTCTCTGAAGCTTTCAAACTGTGGGCTTTGTGGTCACCAGGCAGCAGAAATGTAACCCTCATGAGGTAAGCCAGGGGATACAGTCAGTTGAGTGGCCCCTTACAGTCACAAACATAGGGCTACAATTTAAAGTGTCTTAGTACAGTTTGACCTTGCAGGGGGTTAGTGCCACCAGTGCACCACATGTGGTATGCTGTAGGTATTATTTAAGGTTCTTCACAGTGTCCCTTCAGCCCCCAGCTGTAACCCCTTTCATTCCTTTTACTGCACCTCCGTTCATATTCTCTTTCTTCCACCTTTCTCTCCACCCTCTCCTAACAATTGATTCTTAGTGCAACTGTAAAAGTTTTCCTCCTGTTACACCTTTCAGACCTTTTACTCTCAATTTATCCTTTCAGCGCTGAATGACCTCATAGGTCCCAGTGCTCGGCCATTGGCTTAAATTTTGTATTTTAGTTCTATTTCTTAGTAATGTTTAAAATGAATTCTCTGTTAAAACAGCAGCCTCCACGAATGCACAATCGGGTCTTTGTATAATTATACATTTTCAGGACATGCATAACTAGACACTGGAGATAATTTGCAGAAAACACAAGGCTTTTGAAGTTTAGCAATTGTAATTATGGCTACAACTCCACAGGCTCTGTATCTTTTGTCCTACAGTATACTGAAACACATGATAATATTGGCAAGATTTGTTTTTTGATTACTCATCTGAAAAGGTATCAGAGGCAGTGTAAAGTTAAGGTAATAAGTTTGTTGCTCTGTGACACAAGTGTGGGCACTTTCCATGAACTCTGTGTTGGTGTTTTGTGGGGAACAACCTCAGTTCTTGAAAACTATTTGAGACTTCATGTAGTATGGTTGCTGTTCTTAGCATGTGAATGTCATAGACCCTGGAATGAGAGAATTGTTGTGGACTGTTCAGTAAGTGGATGTTGGGCAAGTAGAGCCTCAGAAGTTCAGCCAAGATGCAGTGCACTGATACCCTGCAACAATTCACCTTCCTTGTGTTTTGATTACGCTTCTATCTAATTATTTATTAATTTGCTAAATTATCTTCTTTTATTTTGTCATAACTGATCTCTTCTTTCTGTATTTCCTATTGCTGTCTGTTGTAACTTCTTTCAAATGAACACTAATATTCTTTGGAAGCTTCTGGGATTGCAAGTCAGTGGCCCTTGTGTGCTTTTCCATATGAATAGGGTTTACCTTCTGAATAATAATAATAATAATAATAATAATAATAATAATAATAATAATAATAATTCTGCCTCCTGTGTTCTTGTTTCCATAAAAGAGCTGAAAGGTCTTGGTGCTGTTTACATTAAAAGTTATAGGCATAATACCCATCTTTTTTTTTATTAATTTATCATTGCCATTTGTACATACATTCATCTGTTAATGATTTGGCTTCTGATTTTAATCTAAATTGTTCATTTAATTTTATCCAGAGATGGACAATTGTTCTTTTCAAGTTTATGATAAATTTCTTGGTCCTTTTGTCTTGTTCCATGTGAATGAAGGTGACCCAGTCTAAATCATAATGCTATTGAATAATAATTATAATATTGAATAATAACAATACTATTTATGTGTAGCTGGTATGTACTCTGAAATTTAAGAGTACAAATGTTATGACTGTTTTTAGAGCCTCTTTTTCATGACTGATTGATTGTGAGTGAGAAAGACAATCTGTTCATACATGAAAATTCACCGGGACAAAATTTCCACATTTTAGGGAGGTGAAGCATTTTCAGGTTTCTCAAGAGGTTCCAGTTTTTCTTCTGACTTACAATTGAGTGACTTCAGGGTTGTGACACAGCATTTTTATTTGTTCTTACGCTGTGGAGTTTAACTTGTTAAATTGTGAAAGCTCTCATTCAGAATTATGCATTGACTTGAAATGACTTTTATGCTGCACAGAAATCAGGTTCCCAAAAGAGAACTGAACTCAGTGGGTCCTCTCTGCTCTCATTGCTATTGGATTCAGCTGATGTGCTCCTCCTTGTGATGATCTTGGTTCCCTTGTGACACAGTCTGTCCAGTTTGGTTCAGGACCCAAGTTTAAAACAAATAACATTTCCATATTGCAAATGGCTTGCCGCAACTAAATTCTTTTTAGAGATGTTCTGTCAGATTGTCAAGGATATTTCATTGATTATTGCATTCTTAAGAAGTTGCAGTTTCACAAATAAGTTTTGTCCTTCATCCCACGCTCACAATCAGACATATCTTGAGTGTCTGTCAAACTTTCAACCAACAGTGTCAATCAGATATCAGAAACAAATATCCTTAGGAAATTTCGTCAGAGTCTCCATGTTCAGTTAACCCTATTTAGATGATTTTAAAGATTTGCAATATATGAGATGAGATTAATATAATCTTGAAAACCAACCCATCTGCCAGGCCTACAAGAGCTAATGGTAAACATTTACGTATTGATAGTGATCAGCATTTAAAGTTGCTGGCATAGTTCTGTTAGTGTAGAATAGAAAGATGGCAGTCTTCAGTATTTTTTCTATAGTGTATGGTAATGGTTCCTGGACTTTAGAATTTTGTTAGAAAGTAAGCATATGCCTCCTCTACATAGCGTACAGTGGCCTCATTCAATTCAATTCTGATTAATATTATATTCAAGGTTATCAGTGAATTGTTACCTAATCAAATTATTTGTCAGTAGGCCTAACCTTCTCCGGAGTGGTGTCTTCCCACAGTGTAGAATTTGTTGAGCAACCAGTGCAGAAGTAAAGAAGTTGACAAGCAAACTTGATGTATACTTGGTGTCAATTCAACATTGTAGCCCTCCTTCCTAAATGAGGATAAAGTCTCTCTCATTCCTGAATGTAGGAATTTCAGGAGGAACCACAAGGTCTGCATTTTTATGAAGGAAGGTAAATCTGTTGTCAACAGTTTTGTAGGAAGTAGTCATTTTTGTGACCCAAGGAAGTGTTGTAATTTGCTGAAATCTGAGACCATTAACCTTGCTGGGAAGGCTCTTTGGCTTCAGAACCATTTTGCTGTTGAATTCGAAAAATTTTTGTGAGTGTGACAGATGAATAAGTCTTTAATTAAACTGATTTTCTGTGAGTTAAATGATTTCTTTTTTATTACAGGAGTGTGGCTTAGGCAGTGCTTTGTTCTGGTGTAGCTGTGATGCTGAGGATATGAAAGGTTTTTCTTCATAGTGAGGCACAAACCTCTTCAGTTCAAACAATCCACATCTTGAGAGGTTTCTGTTACAGACAAGAGGAAATTTCCCTTGCAAAAACAAAGGTAAGTCTTGTGTTTATTTTGTGTAACGAAGTGAATGGTATTTAAAAATAAAACTGCTGTAAGTAATGAGTATAGCAGAAACTTTCAAAATGGTAGGACTTAATCACTTATATATATGATGGATTTCAGTAAAAAATGTGCAAATTTATGATCTGTTTTTGACCCCTGATCATATAGTAAACACTTCTGATGCAGCAGGATCATTTGAAACCTTATCAACAGCTTGGTTCATTTCTTTGACACAGGAAGAGAAATACATCCTTGGATTGAGAGGGTTCTAATAATCAACCAGCTCTAGTGACAGAACTACCTAGCTGCTGGTACTGAGATTATTGCATATGAAGGAGGAGCCTCAACATCTGTGAACACCTGCTACGGACCTTAATACCTCCCTGGTTAAGCCACTGATAAATCTTTTCTATTTGGGAACAGGTAAGACGGTATTATGTCAGTTAAAAATACACAACTGAATTACTAATTACTATGTAAATATTCCCTTGAGGAGTGTGTTGACTGCCAGATTTTGAGGAATTGTCAAATTTTATGGTATTAACAGTTTTCAGGTGTTATGTCTAAATAAAAAAACCTAAAAAAAAATGTTTAGATGGGTTCATGGACAATTTTGTTCATCACTTGTACGCCACTGTGAACAACAAATTGTAAAAATACATAAAAAAAAGTGTCAAAATAACTTGTACAAAAGTACTTGCCACCCAATAAAGTATCCCATTTTCATGGAGAAAACTGGTTATAATGACATAGGGATATATAACTGGCTCAAGACGTCCTGATGGTCTCAGGATTCTCTTCCATGTCCCCAAAATGTTTAGTTTTTCTGTTTTCTCAAAACTTACTTTTTTTTTCAAAACGAAATGCTTATTTCTCCAAGAAGATGGAACCAAATTCAGTGAAACTTGTACAGAGTGTAGTATAACTCTATATCTTTCTTTTGCCACTGGGAAATTCACTTTTGAGTGAAAAATTTTGTTTATTTCATATTTTTGAAAAGTGAGGTCATTATTTTTTAACTGAAAAAAAAAATAAATAAAAAAATGACTTAGACGTTGAACTTCTAAATTTCCCCATGAGAGAATTTTCATTATTAGTTGTAGAATAAGGGTAAAAATTTGAAGCAAATCCCTTCAGTCATAGGGCAGAAACAGTCATTACTTTAAAATGGGACCTTAGGGCATAGGCGCGCCCCTAAAATCACTACAATGGTTCTTTTGGTGTCAGCTGAATACCATCTAGTAAAATGATCCTGTATCTGTCATTTAAAATTTTTGTAGTAGCAATTTGGCAGCAAAACTTTATAGTTCCAGTGAATATATGAAAGATAGACCTGTATAATTGTTGATCCAAATTCTCATTTTATTAGTTTTATTCAAGGTTATCAGGAATCTGTTAACTAATATCATTATGTTTGTCATTAGGACTGACTTTCCCAAGATTTTATATCATCACCTGGTTCAGAATCTGCTGAGGAGGAGACAGCACTCTGAAGTAATGGAGGAATTCCAAGGTACCCTTAGGCAATTTGGGTGTTTGTTCATTGTGATGGTCCTCCTTTCAAATATCAAGATGTGGACAGCAGCCTCCCTCCCTCTCTCTCTCCACAGGAAGCAATGTTTGCACATGAAGGTAATATTATTGGCAATTTTGACAAGTAGTATTTATATTTTGGTCTGTGTGTGAAGCTTCATGTTGTTTGACTAAAATCTGGGACCTTAACACTTGCTAGAAATGTTGTTGTTTATTTCAGAACTGTTGAAAGGAACTTTTTAATGACTGGTCCATTTTGTCTTCTGGGATTTGTTCTTATACTCTTGCAGTCTACTGAAACATTTGGTGTGATGGTACAGTCAGTGGTAAGTATTTGAAACTTTCTGTGAATGACTTTTTATGTAGAAAGATACTAAAGCAGTTTGAATATCAGTAAAGTCAATGGTGTTTTTGAACTTGAAAGATATTGAAATTAGTTTCCATACCAGCAGTCGGTGATATCAAGTGCTTATAAAATTGTTGCAAAAGTTTGTAGCCTGCATCTAGTATTGTGGTTTATACCTCCTTCAGGAAACTGACTGTGAATGTTGGAGGAGACTGAGAATGCTCCTCCTTGGGGAATAAACAAATTGTTGAAGATATGGACTAATCCACCAGGCCTTACAACTGATGTGATGAGTGAGGCACTTGGAAGGAGTCCTGTAGAGATGACACTGAACAGGTGAGTGAAACAGAAATATGAAGAACTTTATAACTGATTTTTTGTTCTTTAGATTTCATCATCCATTTTAATAGATATTTGGTAATTACCTTTCTTCTTTCATAAGATTTTATGGCTAATTAACATAACTTCAAACCAGTTGTCTTCAATTTGTCCAAAAAATAATTTTTATGGCTAATTAATATAACTTCAAACCAGTTGTCTTCAGTTTGTACAAAAAATAACTTCAAAGCAGTTAACTTTGTGATAGTTCTCAGTGTCACTTCAAACTTAGTCATCAGTATTATTTGGATGTTGTCAGTGTCACCTCAAACTTGGTTATCAGTATTATTTGGATGTTGTCATTGTCACTTCAAACTTAGTCATCAGTATTATTTGGATGTTGTCAGTGTCACCTCAAACTTAGTCATCAGTATTATTTGGATGTTGTCAGTGTCACTTCAAACTTAGTCATCAGTATTATTTGGATGTTGTCAGTGTCACCTCAAACTTAGTCATCAGTATTATTTGGATGTTGTCAGTGTCACTTCAAACTTAGTCATCAGTATTATTCCAAATGGAAGTTAACTTTCATTGGGAAAGTTTTTAAAAGAGGAATAGAAGAATTATTCAATGTTTGCACAAATTCACCATTTTCACAAGTCTTATTTGAGCACAGGGTCATGTTTCACACTGAATATTTCAGTCCTAACTTGTGACATATTCAGCTTAATTATAAAAATGAATTGAACTGTAGAGTTTATTACACATTCAGAAAAATCTTCCTTCCCTCAATACTAGTGCAATATTGATCTTTCTTTTCTTGTGCACTTTCAATATATTGAAACAATTTCTATAATAGTAGTCAGCAGTGACAGTCACTAGCGATAAATGAATGTCTGTTGTATAAATAGTTTGAAAATATAGTCAGTAATAATTTCAGCTGTCAAAAATATTGATATAAATTCAGTGCCTGTACAATCGATGATAAAAACCTCTGAATATTTTTTTTTTCAAGTCGTCTTATAGCCTGCATATAGTGACAGTTCCTTTGACCTCTTTCAGAAAACTAGCTGTGAATGGTGAATGGATGTTTTTTTAGGCAGATAGTGGAATGGAGACAGGCAAATGAAACAAAAATAGCACATTAACAAATGTTTAAAAATCAGGAAACAATCTTTAACTTAAGTGCAAACATTTAATTTCAATTATTTCTTCATGAATTTTGTTTTGGATCATTTTATCTAGCCTCAAACCAATGACCATTTTTTGTTCCATTAACATAAAAAGCCACATTTAGCAAATTGTTGTTGAAAAATTACTTCAGCCCTGCTTTATTATTTCTTTATTATTTCATAAAATAATAATTACAATTTACTGTACAAAATTTTCTGTAACATGGAATACATATTCGATTATCAACTTATACGACTCTGTAATATTTCAACTAATAAGTGAAATAAACAAGAACTACACAAAATTTCACTTGCAAAAACTTTTATAAATACCAAAGTAGATTCAAAATTGGAAAGAATAACTCAAGTTTCCATCTACAGCTTGCCTGATGCCTCTTCATGGTTACTGACCACCTCAAACTTCAACATGTGTTGCTGTGAGTGAGCTGGCTACAACACCTGCTTAAATTTCAACCTATAGCCATTACCTAGAACAAGGAAACAAGTATCAAGAGACAATAAATGACTGCAAACAACAGGCAACAAACCACAACCTATTATTTCCCTCCAGAAGCAGCTGGAAGAACATTAGCATCTGTTACAATCATCATCCTTCAACAGTGACTATTCATGTTGGTAAGTTATCAAATCAAATACTGTTAAATAATATCATTCAAGTCAGGAAAGATTGGAAGACACTTGAGTTAGGAAAAATTTTGTCGTCATCTCAAACAGATTAAAATACACAAATGTAAATTATGTACAATTGCTTTTCCAAAGCTGCACAATGATGAGTGAGAGACTGATCTTGATGTGAGTTTCCCTTCACAGTAATAACGTTAGACTGATGTGTTGCCTTCCTTCTTCAACCTTCAACAATGTTCCGCTATTTACATTGTGTGTACTTTAGTCTCTGCTCTGTTATGAGGATGAGATTTTTCCTAACTCAGTGTTCTTCCAATCTTTCCTGTCTTGAATGACGATATTATTTCAGTATCTGACTTGATAACTTAACATGAACTAGTCACTGTTGAAAAATGATGATTATAACAGATGGGAATGCTCTTCCAGCTGCTTTTGTAGGAAAACTGTAGGTCGTGGTTTGTTGCCTGTTGTTTGCAGTCAAATCTAGTCTTGGTCACCTTCAGAAATAGCAGGATGGACAGTTACATAAGGTGAAGTCAAGTTCTAGCCATTTTTAAGCAATGGCTGGAAGAACACTTACATCTCTAAAGTCGGGTTAAAGCTATTTCCCCAAGTTCCTGTCACTCTTCAGATGTGGGTAGAAGAACTCTCATCCTCTTCGGCTATGGGTAGAACCCTCATCTTCAAATTCTTCAGCTGTGGGTAGAACCCTCATCTTCAAATTCTTCAGCTGAGGGTAGAACCCTCATCTTCAAATTCTTCAGCTGTGGGTAGAACCCTCATCTTCAAATTCTTCAGCTGTGGGTAGAACCCTCATCTTCAAATTCTTCAGCTGAGGGTAGAACCCTCATCTTCAAATTCTTCAACTGTGGGTAGAACCCTCATCTGCTTTGTTCTGTGGCTGTGGGTAGAAGAATCCTCAAGTCATATGAAATCCAGTCCTTGTTGTCCTTCAGCAGTGGCAGGAATAACACCCAAATCAGGTCACCCAGTCCTCACTCTCCAGCAGTGGCTGGAGGAACACCCACGTCTCCTTTAGTCTAATCCTCGTCGTCCTTCAGCAGAGGCTGGAAGAACACTCGTGTCAAGTTAAAGCTAGTCTTCGTTGTCCTTCAGCAGAAATTTTAAGTTATGCAACGTAATTAAACAATTACTCAATCCTGTTCATTCTGTATTCCATTTAAATTACTTAACAGGGATTCCAGTGTTACAGAAATTACCATAATAAAATTTACTATGTCAACTATTTTTCTTTATCAATTTCTCTCAAATTTCTTTATCAAATACTCTCAAATATTTTTCAGTTACTCTACATCAGTTAAAAGTTACATTGTTAACAATGAGTATGGAAATAAAAGCACATATTGAGATTACCAAAGCAAAACAATATGGCAATCAATAAACAAAATAGCAAATAAAAATATATGGTAATCAATTAGTAAACAAAACAGGTAGATGATCTGGAGATACAAATCAATATCATTTATGTGCCTAACACATCAGAAATACTTGGGCAGTTATGTATGGCAGTTTGAAAAGTAGCAATGTAAATTGCACTGAGAGGCTGATGTGGCATCAATCACTTTGCTAATGAGAGTTTGTCAAAAGATAAAAGTTTAAGAAAATAGGGAAAGAGCACACACACCTTGTAGCAACCACTCTCAGAAACAGAGGACCATCAGTGTCTTTCTTCAGCAGATAACCTCCATGGAAGGCTGCAGGACATTCAGACATGAAATTGACCCTCCAACAATGGCAGAAACTACAAAAGACTCTAGTAACATGATTCTTCGAAACTACTCAAGATTGCAGCAGCATGTGGCTGGCACTAATGCCACCACCTCTGAGACATCCTGTGACCAAGAGACACCAGGGGAACAATACGAAGGTTTCTGTTACCATTCAACAGACATTCTTTTTTGTATACAAGACACGAGATTCTGATGAAAGCAAATAATTTCTCCCATGACAAAGCTTTGACAGGAATACAATGCTGAAAAGTAAGTCAAAGGTACAACAGTAATGAGAGATAGCAGTTGCTTTTCCTTTCTACATCTCCATTAGACTAGCAACAACTCCCTTTTTGTACTGAGAGGGGCCTGAACTCCAACAAGAGTAGAATTCGAATTGCTTGCATACTGTTCAATTCATATTCTAGACCAACAATTATATCAAGGAAACTTCCTCTGTAATCCAGGTGCCTGAGATAATGAGGTCTAAGATCATTAAAATACTACCAACAAAATACCTATTAACTGTTGACATATAAAAAAAACCTTATTAGAATAACTTTGTGAGGTATCCATGTCTCAACTGAAGTCACTTCATTAATTAAAACTTATAAAGATCAAAAGCAACTGTTCTCAGATTCTACCTGTAGGATTCAACCCACCAGCGTCACCACAGACAGTGGTACACAACTGCACCTCATAACCTTTTCCACAATGTTTGCCCAACGAGGAAATACCCAATAAGCAAGAAAGTCAAAATAAGGGAGTCAGTGCACAAAAAGCAAAGCAGAACAAAGCCTTCAAGGACTGCAACATCAACTGAGAACTGAAATTGATAAAAAAAAAATATGGTAGTAAAAAAGGACAGACTAAGAACAAAGCAGTTAATTTCGTGGTAATCAACGAATCAACTAATTAATTCTGTTCAAGTGCAGCCATTAAGTATGGAAAAGAGCATCACGGACTGGAGAAGGCTATCACACAAAGACTAAGATACAGCCCAAGATTTGACAACATGGTTATATAGTCACTACCTAGCACAGCACAACTAAAGATGGCATCTACAAAGTCTTGGCTGCTGCAAACATCGGCATGTACGCTCATTCACTCACGCCATGCAAAACTGAAAGGGATTTAGGAAGACGCTTATGTTTGAGACCCCAACTACCCTTCCAAAATTCCCACTCCCAGAAAGATGACAAAGTAACAAGTGCCTTTCCTCCATTCTTGTTCCATGAAAGTGAACTTCACAGACTATAAACAGCCAAGGTAAGAATGACTCTCAAAGAGGAAGAGATGTATTCCAGCAATTCAGGAAGAGCTGTCCACAGTGTGTTTCTGCTCTCTCAAACAGCACCACTGAACATGTGGTCTCTCTCTCAAGAACAACTGAACTTACAAACAAAATTCCTCTGAACTGCCAATGAAACTCTCTCAGGTTGTTATCAAAGAATGGAATGGCTCAGATTTTAGCCATTTTCAAGTTATCACAAAAAAGCAAAGCTGAACCTCAAAATTTAAAAATGACGCATGGAGTACTAGCAACAAGGAGTGTCATGTGTAAAGGCTCCCAGCAGTTTAAATGATAGAAATGAACCTTGAAACTTATCAATGACACACAGAATACGAGTAAAACTCCTCAGAATGGAAGCACAAGAATATATGAAGAATGAAATTAAAAATTGACACTTGGATTTTTTGCAACAAGAGTACCTTACTTGAAGACCCCTAGCTATATAGATGGTAGAAATGAACCTTGAAATTAAAACAACACACAAGGAACACTAATAAAAATGTTCTCAGAATGAAGGAACATGGCAAAATGAACCCACATTTCTTAGGAACAAAGTAACTTTCACAAAGCAAGACTCAAAACAGCTGAAAGAAAGGTTCTCTTGAGAGGAGTAAAAATACAGGTGTCAATTCAACTCCTCTCTGAAAACTCCGCCTCATATCTTCAGGTGTTGAATTTGTAACCAAGAAAATAATTCATGTTTGGTAAAGCAGATGGTTGTATTTGCAGAACAATGGGTCAGCCAGGGAGAAGCTACTTGGCTGAGATCATTTAGGACAAAAACTAATGCTGAGCAGATGGCCAAAGTATTTGCCTTATTGCCAACACTGTTCCAATTACCTCTGACAGGTGAAAACCAAAAACTTCAGCTGCAAATGTCGAGTTCCACAGTCAGGACATGAGGCATTTTCTTGGCAATGACACAGTTTTGCTATACTTGGCTAAATGCATCTTCAAGTGGAGGTGTGGTCTACAGGTAATCTTTTAGAATCTTCTGTGCATCTATTTGATGATATCCTGGAAGAGAAGAGACACTTGAGCACAGCAGAAAAGGAACTCTCACAAACACTGGACTGAAGACCAGTAACTAGCAAAATAAATAATAAAAAATGTCTGACATTCAAGATACACATAATCTTCGCCTAAACACAATGCTATAGTCAATTTACTCAGGTAGGTATAAATTCCTCATATGAAGACTTCCGTTCTGCATAAAATCACCTGAAGAAAACAATGGCATATACAAAAACATACAAACATTTCAACAATAACTCACTACAAAAAAACCCTAAATGTTGCAAGATGAACCACAGGGGAAATGCCCCAAAAGGAAACCACTGCCATCATCAGTCATCTTGATGCGTAGCTCTTCAATATATGTATCATATGTATTCACCTACAAATACCCTCACTCACATGCAAAACATTCAATAATAAAATGTGAATATATGATAGATGAATTGTGTGATCCACACTGGATTAGTAAAATGATAGTCTTCACAACCTTGTACTGCATATCAGTCACTCCCAGTACAGTTCCCAGATCAGTAGCCTCTTCATTCAAAGACAAAGTTGGGATCACAGGCAATGACAACTGGCTATCACAGTCGAGTGCCACCCTGATACAGGAGGGCAAACTTCAGGTAACCATAAAACACCTTCTGTAAGGAGGTAGTGTTTAGTGTTGTCTTAACTGGGGTAGATAGACAGACTTTGGCAATCTCAGCAGACTGGTGGATTTTGGGACGAGGAACTTCCAAAGCTTATTTTCAACTCTCTTATTTTAACCTTTTGGTACTAATCTGGGACCAACTTCAAAAAATCAGCTGAAATGAGTAAAAGATGTGGATATGGTAAAAGTATATATATCAAAATTATAAAATACAATAAGGGTCTAAAATAAAAAAAAAACCTGAAATTTTAAAAGTTTTGACATCATGTCCTGATTTTTAAAATTTTTCAGATTTCATGTTTTTCTTTTAAATTTAGACCCTTATTGTATCTTGTAATTTTTATATTGGATATATACTTTTACTATTTCCATGTCTTTACTCATTTCAGCTGATTTGTTGAAAATGGTCCCAGATTAGTACCAAAACGTTAAAATAGGAGAGTTGAAAATAAGTTTTGGATGTTCCTCATCCTTTGTAAAATTCATCAGTCTACTGATATTGAGTGTCATCCTCTGATATGATATATAATAAGCATTCCCTTTAAATGCTTATTATGATTATTATTATTATTATTCCTTTCAGTTCATCTAACTAGTGATAAGACAAACACACAACAGAAAAGAAATGAGACCTTGTTGCTAAGGAGCACGACACTGCAATGAAACGATCCACTGAACAGAGTCAGGGGTTCCTGCTGAGGGGCTGACTGAGAGGGATTCTCCAAATGGCCGCCATTAAATGGGAAGGATTTCTTAAACCTGCCCATGTTTGAACTAGAAACCAGTCTTTGTTCATCAGCAAAGTGCAATTTACAAAAGATCTGCTCCCTAAGGGAAGGCCGTCACGGAGAATATAGAAATGAGGCCAAAGGCCAAGTGCTGGGACCTGTGATGAGGTCACTCAGCGCTGAAACAGAAAGCCTCAAAGCAGTTGAAGCACTGTGAATAAAATGTTAGTCGAGGGTTGAGGAAAATAAGATGGAAGAAAGAGAATGTGAATGGAGGTACAGTAAAAGGAATGAAAGGAGTCGCAGCCAGGGGCCATAGAAGGGATGCTGCAAGAACCTTAAAGTAATGCCTACAGGTGCACTGAAGGTACTTCCCCCCTATGGGATAGCCGTCACGTGCTAATTGCTTCTCTTACCTTAAATAAAGCAGTTTTTTAGTTTTGAAAAACAAACAAGGCATTTAAAATGCTTCAGGAAATTGTTCACAAATCAGCTTTTTTGTTGCCACAAAATCTCTGTCACTCACCACAGCACAGCTGCAAATGTTTCATCAAAGAGAGAGAGAGAGAGAGAGAGAGAGAGAGAGAGAGAGAGAGAGAGAGAGAGAGAGAGAGAGAGAGAGAGAGAGAGAGAGAGAGAGAGAGAGAGAGTGTGTGTGTGTGTGTGTGTGTGTGTGTGTGTGTGTGTGTGTGTGTGTGTGTGTGTGTGTGTGTGTGTGTGTGTGTGTGTGTGTGTGCTGCATGAATGTACTCATCTTCAATCAAGAAACAAAATGAAACTGAAGGCCCTTTTGGACCCAAAATAACTTCAGTGCTCATGAGAATTTTCCTCAACAGGGGTAAACTAAATAAAGGCTACATACACTAGGCCTACCTGATGAATGGTGAGGCTAGTACTAGCTAGTTATGCTAGGATATACTAGGTTAATTCTCATTATCAAGGAAAAGTCTAAACAAACAAAATAAATCCAGTTCACAACTGGTTCCTCCTTTATCAAGCAGCCTTAATGCATATCTACTATTTTTCAGGAGTTACAAACTGACTATTATCACAGAACTAAAATCTACATTATTTGACTGTGCAACCTGTAACTGAAGACAGATTCACACAGCTGTAATGGTGAAAATACTTGCACAATTTTTCAAGCACACAATGCATAAACCTAAACTCTATAATTATGGCTTTCTATATGAAACTCAATAGGCTTCTTTTCTCCATTTTGAGAAGGAATCCTGACTGATTACCTGTTCCAGTCTGAAGTTGCAATACATGAAGGTCAACAGCTCTGGACCTATTTGAATTTAACCTCCCTATTGGAGTTATCAGAGCTATACTGGATTCCACACTGGGTTCAATAAACTGAGATCATCTGGACGAGACGACGAAAGGAAAAAGGAGTTTGAACATGTGAGGAAGTTCTAGCTACTTGAGAAAAAGTGAATAATTTGCTTAAATTTGAACATCTGAATTAAATTTTTTTATTACACTTTAACAATGCCAATTGCAGTCCTTGAACTCTGATGAAAAGCTATGAAATTAAAAGTTTAAAATCGACCTTGAAAGCAAATTTTGGAAAATCAATGTTAACAAATTGAATAGTTTACAAGTTTATATAATTGTTCTGGCAAACTTTTTACCCAAAAGTTTTTCCAATGTACCCTCCTGCAGACTAACCAACTCTGCTAAACATCATCAGCTTCCAAATACTTCTGAAGCCCCATAACTGAATTTAGTTTGACCTATTTTTCAATATAGCCAGTTTGCAATCTTAAATAATTGGGGTTCATAGCACACAAAGGTGTTGCATACTGATTGCACCAGGTTCTACTGTATGCAGTTAGTCCAGAGAACAGAATAGAATATAGAATTTAGGCCAAAGGCCAAGTGCTGGAACCTATAAGGTCATTCAGTGCTGAAAGGGAAACAGTAGAAAGGTTTGAAAGGTGTAACAGGAGGAAAACCTCAAAGCAGCAGCTGCACTATGGATCAATTGCTAGGAGAAGGTTGAGGAAATTCAGATGGAAGAAAGAGAATATGAAAGGAGGTACAGTAAAAGGAACGAAAGGGGTTGCAGCTAGCGACCAAAGGGATGCTGCAGAGAACCTTGAGTAATCAAGTGTCTTACCTTGACAGACTATCAATTCAGGTGACAGACAAGAATGTCTTGACCTGGGTAAATCTATATCCAGGGGTCCTCCTCCACACTCAGTTCTTCCAAATGAGGGTCATTATTCTCTTGGGTGCTCAGCCTGAAAGCAAGACATTTCATTAGATCTTGATGGTGTCAGTTCAAGGCACAGCCATCTAAAAGGTGCAAACATCCTTTTTTATTTGCAATTTAGATCTAAAGCTGGTGATAAATTCTTGCCAATTCATTAAGCTGAGGTTCAAGAAGAGTATATTAATTTTCAAATGACACCACCATTGCCTCATTAACTTGAAAGCACTGTTGCTGTTATTTTTTTATAAAAATGACCCATACTTCTGACGCATAGTCCAACTAAAAAAGTTTCCTTAGAGCTGCTGCACAAAACAGCTGCAAGGTGACTTTTGTAACTAAAGCCTTCCATCACTCAGAGGCAATACCTCATTAAAAAATTCATAGTTGATTACATAAAGCTTGTCTGCCCTACATGCAATAAGTAACTGTCCCACAAATGTAGATCACACGTACTTTTAATGATTTATGTACAATTTGATTCTCTGAAGTGGGCTCTACAAATACCTTAACTCCACAATGTTGTTAGATTCCTACACAAACAGGTATTTTTTTTCTTAAGTCTGTTTCAAGACCGAAAAACTCCTTATATACTGCATATAGGAAATGACTGTTAATTTCAAAAACTAATATACGATGATTTTATCATCTTTGAACAGACCAGACCCAGAGTCATATTCCTGTGTGGATAAATTTACTCCTTCTAAGCTTAGTTCATAGTAGGCCATTTTGGTCTTCACACATACTTCACTTTTCCACGAGCATTCTAGTTTGCTGCGTTGGAAGAATCGTTCTATTCGAAGACTCCGATATTGAGAGATCATCTCCGTAGATAACTCAACTTGAATATTTGACGTAACCTAAAAAAACTTCCACCTGATCTTACAGTGCAGTAGGAATACAGGTGATCCATATAAATTAGGAATAAATACTGTACTGTACAAGCTATTTTATAAATAAGGAATTGTATATAATGGTTTTGATTAATACTGATTCAAAGTTCATTGTACAACAGAGAAGCAATCATAATGATAGATTAATAATGATTTAAAGTTCATTGTACGTTAGAGAAGCAATCTAGAATGACCCAGCTTAATGCTCAAAGCTGAATGAGCTCTAAGTCTCAAAATCTGATGTCTGTATAACAGACTCTGAATGCAGTGTTGTTAAACATCACATCTGTCAAAAGGTTTAATCAGCTGTTGCTCTTCTTAATGAGGCTTATTGTAGCGACCTGTGCATGACACAAACAAATAACACTGTACATGACACAAACAAATAACACTGTACATGACACAAACAAATAACACTGTACATGACACAAACAAATAACACTGTACATGACACAATAACACTGTACGTGACAGAAACAAATAACAACACTGTACATAAAAAACTAATAAATTTAATTTAGAATAAAACTGATTATTATATTTACTCTTCGCCCAATAACTTAGTAATTAGAACGAGAAATATGACAGCAACACTGTTCTGAATTATTCTATCTTAACAGCACCAAAAATCCTGCCGTTAACGCAATTCATATGAGAGGAACTTTTTAATCTTGTGATAATACTGACATCTGGTTGAAATACTGAAAAATAAAATTGCAAACTATTTTAAACTTCAGCACTGAAAGCTTGAAGGATTTTGCAACAAATCAATCTTCATCATGTGCAATGCTTGTAGTCTGTTTTCCAGTTAACTATGTAATAGATCAGTGAGCTAATCAATTGCCTATATTAATTTGTATCATCTATGTTTGCAATATGCTATACATAAAACAAGATACTTTAAACACACTTCCTTACCATTCAGCATTTACGGATCCATTGTCATTTATGAAAATGAGGCTATGAAGCCATGCACTGGGGGGGAACTTCCAGCCATTCAGTGCTGAGGGTCCATTAAGATCACAGTCTTCAGCAATTCCTGCTACTTCAAGCTGTTTTGCAGCGGAACTGCTGTCATTCTTCGTTCACAGCTGTCAGGGCCCTGAAAAACAGCAGATTACAGGTATCATCAGAGTCTAACCTGAACCTGACCTTATTCCTAACACAGTCACTTATGTCAGTCCCAGAACAGCTAAACCTAATCCTATCCTTGAATTAGGAACTAGAGCTAGAATAACATTTGGAGGCTAATAATCTTGACAAACAGTACTGCAAGTTTATCTTCTGAAAGGACAGAAACATACCTCCGTTTCAGGACCATTCAGGGAAACCTGTATAAATGATACTGGATCTGGTTCAAAGTAACCCTGACCCTATTCACGCCTCAGCTCTGTGCTGGAGCCAAGATAAATGTGCAGAACAATGACAGCTCAGAATTTGGCGGTAGGGGGCGATAACTCAGGAAGAGGTACCACTGAAAGACGTAACTTGAGCACTGGTGATATACTTGAAGTGTGAAAGGCAGTGGGTTTAGCATGCAAAAACAGCAGTTAAGGAAAGGGGCATCCTTTAGCCAATAGGATGAATATAATGGATACAGAGGGAGACCAGAGGGTAGTGTGATGTGTCTTAATGAGACACTGGGAGTCTTCTCTCAGCAATGTCAAACGGCCCCTTGCAAGCAATTCAGAATCTGCTTATGACTCCTGCACAAAAGGCCACATTGCACTAAATACCAGCATTTACAAAAACATTCCACACCAAAATTTTATGCATTTTCTTTCACAAGAACCTATGAAGCCATTACCTGCTTATGTCTTAACTAGTTGCCAGTACCCAGACTGGAAAGTTATAATAAGCAAAGCAAGCTGCAGTCTAAAATCTGCAAACTCAAGAAGAATTAAAGCATATTTTCGGAAGAGCAATTTGACATAACTTGCAATGGTATGCAAGTCATAACAGGAGGCAACATCTCCATTATGTGAAAATTAAATTGTATACTCACAATGATTTTGAGTCACAATCAGTGAGCAGATACTACAGGATACTGGCTACAATTCCAAACAGTAGTGAGTTATATGATGATTGGTGGAACTCCTGAGCAAAGTACTAAAAGGAAAAAGGTAGAAGTTGATTTCAAAGCTGCCTGGAGCAAAGCATTGATCAAAACATCTTCCACATTCAGTGAATTTATGAGACAGTGTAAAGACAAATAACTCAAACTTGGGTCAGACTCTCACTACAAGCCCTATCATAAAAAGAACTCAAACTTTCACGTTATATTGAGAAACATTTTATTTTAGGTTTTGACTTTTGATTCAGGTGTTTCAAATTGTGAAGACATCTTACTTTTCATTGTAATTCTTGCTTGTTATTAGAAATAAATTTGCCTCAACGCTGCAGTAGGAAGTTTCATCCCACCGGCTCACAAGGTACAATGCGTTCACATTCTCGTGATCTGTAGTACACACGCTGTCAAATATGGCCCCTTAAGCTTTCAGTTCAAATAGTTAATGCTGGGGTTAACAGCTATGGACCAACAGTTTTGACAGGGTGAAGAGCATCCCTAAGAGAGAGAGAGAGAGAGAGAGAGAGAGAGAGAGAGAGAGAGAGAGAGAGAGAGAGAGAGAGAGAGAGAGAGAGAGAGAGAGAGAGAGAGCTCCATTACTGTAATTCAAAGCTGGGCTACTTTCCTCATACCATGCATACCACAAACAGACCATAAAACCCTTTATTGTAGGTGGTCTTCACCACACCACTAGACAGATTATGTATAAATGAATGTAGGGTGTCCTTGGGCAGACAATAATATTACAACCCTTGCTGTACAAAGCAACCCATTAAGCTTTACCTCCAAATGCTAAATTCCAGACTTCCAGTTTGCTAGCTGCTCCATAAAGGGGCCTATCATCCTTTTTCTTGTAGCTTTTGTTGTTGTCAACTGCATGCATCTAATCTCAACAGGTCTGTAAAAGAATTTCAACAGTTAATTACTTACAGAAGTTGGCGTACATATTGCTTTTCATTTTAATACATAACTTTTGTTAACAGATGAGCATCTGGATGAACATTTACATAAAATAGCCGTTTTTACAGCGGTTCTTCAATAAGAGAGTAATCCTTGGTACGTTTTACTCTTACATAATAGATTAAGGGTTGTCTATTTTGCAAGAACATGTCAGAGCATAAATCTATTTTATGGGAATAAGTGGTCTTCGAAAAAGGTCTTCGAAAAACGTCTTCGAAAAAAGGTCTTGGAAAAAGGTCTTAGAAAAAGGTCTTAGAAAAAGGTCTTGGAAACAGGTCTTTGAAAAAGGTCTGTGAAAAATGTGAAAAAGGTCTTTGAAAAAGGTTTTTGGAAAAGGTCTTTGAAAAAGGTCTTTGAAAGTCTTCAAAAAAGGTCTTTGAAAAAGGTTTTCGAAAAGTGTCTTGGAAAAATTCTTTGAAAAAGTCTTCAAAAAAGGTCTTTGAAAAACAGCTTGGTGAAAAAAGTCTTTGAAAAAGGTCTTTTTAAAAGGTCTTGGAAACAGGTCCTCGAAAAAGGTCTTTGAAAGTCTTTGAAAAAGGTCTTGGAAAAGGGTCTTTGGAAAAGGTTTTTCAAAAAGGTTTTTGAAAAAGGTCATCAGAAAACATATATAAAATAAATTAACGAATAAATAAATAGATAAAAATGGAAGTAAAATATAAGATAACAAAAGAATTGCTATAAATATTCCTGGAATTAGGAAGAATGAGAAAATGCAAGGGGCGGCAGGAATACGATCTGGAATTCTGGAATTAGGAAGAATGAGGAAATGCAAGGGGCAGCAGGAATAGGATCTGGAATTCTGGAATTAGGAAGAATGAGGAAACGCAAGGGGCAGCAGGAATAGGATCTGGAATTCTGGAATTAGGAAGAGTGAGGAAATGCAAGGGGTGGCAGGAATAGAATCTGGAATTCTGGAATTAGGAAGAGTGAGGAAACGCAAGGGGCGGCAGGAATAGGATCTGGAATTCTGGAATTAGGAAGAGTGAGGAAATGCAAGGGGTGGGAGGAATAGAATCTGGAATTCTGGAATTAGGAAGAGTGAGGAAATGCAAAGGGTGGCAGGAATAGAATCTGGAATTCTGGAATTAGGAAGAGTGAGGAAATGCAAAGGGTGGCAGGAATAGAATCTGGAATTCTGGAATTAGGAAGAATGAGGAAACGCAAGGGGCAGCAGGAATAGGATCTGGAATTCTGGAATTAGGAAGTGAGGAAACGCAAGGGGCGGCAGGAATAGGATCTGGAATTCTGGAATTAGGAAGAATGAGGAAATGCAAGGGGCGGCAGGAATAGGATCTGGAATTCTGGAATTAGGAAGAGTGAGGAAATGCACGGGGCAGCAGGAATAGGATCTGGAATTCTGGAATTATGAAGAGCAAGGAAACACAAGAGGCAGCAGGAATAGGATCTGGAATTCTGGAATTAGGAAGAGTGAGAAAACGCAAAGGGGGGCAGGAATAGGATCTGGAATTAGGGAGAGTGAGGAAACGCAAGAGGCGGCAGGAATAGGATCTGGAATTCTGGAATTAGGGAGAGTGATGAAACGCAGGGGGCGGCAGGAATAGGATCTGGAATTCTGGAATTAGGAAGAGTGAGGAAACGCAAGGGGCGGCAGGAATAGGATCTGGAATTCTGGAATTAGGAAGAATGAGGAAACGCAAGGGGCGGCAGGAATAGGATCTGGAATTCTGGAATTAGGGAGAGTGAGGAAACGCAAGGGGTGGCAGGAATAGGATCTGGAATTCTGGAATTAGGAAGAGTGAGGAAACGCAAGGGGCGGCAGGAATAGGATCTGGAATTCTGGAATTAGGAAGAATGAGGAAACGCAAGGGGTGGCAGGAATAGGATCTGGAATTCTGGAATTAGGAAGAGTGAGGAAACGCAAGGGGCGGCAGGAATAGGATCTGGAATTCTGGAATTAGGAAGAGTGAGGAAACGCAAGGGGCGGCAGGAATAGGATCTGGAATTCTGGAATTAGGAAGAATGAGGAAACGCAAGGGGCGGCAGGAATAGGATCTGGAATTAGGAAGAGTGAGGAAACGCAAGGGGCGGCAGGAATAGGATCTGGAATTAGGAAGAATGAGAAAATGCAAGGGGCAGCAGGAATAGGATCTGGAATTCTGGAATTAGGAAGAGTGAGGAAACGCAAGGGGCGGCAGGAATAGGATCTGGAATTCTGGAATTAAGAAGAGTGAGGAAATGCACGGGGCAGCAGGAATAGGATCTGGAATTCTGGAATTATGAAGAGCAAGGAAACACAAGAGGCAGCAGGAATAGGATCTGGAATTCTGGAATTAGGAAGAGTGAGGAAATGCAAGGGGTGGCAGGAATAGAATCTGGAATTCTGGAATTAGGAAGAGTGAGGAAATAGAAAGGGTGGCAGGAATAGAATCTGGAATTCTGGAATTAGGAAGAGTGAGGAAATGCAAAGGGTGGCAGGAATAGGATCTGGAATTCTGGAATTAGGAAGAGTGAGGAAACGCAAGGGTCGGCAGGAATAGGATCTGGAATTCTGGAATTAGGAAGAATGAGGAAACGCAAGGGGTGGCAGGAATAGGATCTGGAATTCTGGAATTAGGAAGAGTGAGGAAATGCACGGGGCAGCAGGAATAGGATCTGGAATTCTGGAATTATGAAGAGCAAGGAAACACAAGAGGCAGCAGGAATAGGCTCTGGAATTCTGGAATTAGGAAGAGTGAGGAAACGCAAGGGGCGGCAGGAATAGGATCTGGAATTCTGGAATTAGGAAGAGTGAGGAAATGCACGGGGCAGCAGGAATAGGATCTGGAATTATGAAGAGCAAGGAAACACAAGAGGCAGCAGGAATAGGATCTGGAATTCTGGAATTAGGGAGAGTGAGGAAATGCAAGGGGCGGCAGGAATAGGATCTGGAATTCTGGAATTAGGGAGAGTGATGAAACGCAAGGGGCGGCAGGAATAGGATCTGGAGTTCTGGAATAGGAAGAACGAGGAAATGCAAAGGGCGGCAGGAATAGAATCTGGAATTCTGGAATTAGGAAGAGTGAGGAAATGCAAAGGGTGGCAGGAATGGGATCTGGAATTCTGGAATTAGGAAGTGAGGAAATGCAAAGGGTGGCAGGAATGGGATCTGGAATTCTGGAATTAGGAAGTGAGGAAATGCAAGGGGTGGCAGGAATGGGATGTGGAATTCTGGAATTAGGAAGAGTGAGGAAACACAAGGGGTGGCAGGAATGGGATCTGGAATTCTGGAATTAGGAAGTGAGGAAATGCAAGGGGTGGCAGGAATAGGATCTGGAATTCTGGAATTAGGAAGAGTGAGGAAACGCAAGGGGTGGCAGGAATAGGATCTGGAATTCTGGAATTAGGAAGAGTGAGGAAATGCAATGGGTGGCAGGAATAGGATCTGGAATTCTGGAATTAGGGAGAGTGAGGAAACAAGGGGTGGCAGGAATGGTATTTGGAATTCTGGAATTAGGAAGAGTGAGGAAACACAAGGGGTGGCAGGAATAGGATCTGGAATTCTGGAATTACAAAGAATGAGGAAATGCAAAGGGTCGCAGGAATGGGATCTGGAATTAGGAAGAGTGAGGAAACGCAAGGGACGGCAGGAATGGGACAGATAGAATCGACCCCAGACCAGGAGGATGAGGATGAAGATAGGAAAACGATTATAGGATGAGGATGCGAAGGATAAGAAAACGATTGTGGAAAAGGATGAGGATGTAAAAGACAGGAAAGAGAAGGACAGAGAGAGAGAGAGAGAGAGAGAGAGAGAGAGAGAGAGAGAGAGAGAGAGAGAGAGAGAGAGAGAGAGAGAGAGAGAAGTTAAATATGGAGTAATGTGGAGATAGTAAGCGGCACTGGTTGCGAGGATTGGGTGAGGTCCTATCACTTGCTAGGATTGGGTGAGGTCCTATAGGTTGCGAGGACTGGGTGAGGTCCTATCGGTTGCGAGGACTGGGTGAGGTCCTATCGGTTGCAAGGATTAGCAGAGGTCCTACAAGGGTAAGTTGTTGGACCTTCACCAGACGAGCGAAAGAGGGAATAAAGCACAGGAGGAAGAACGAGTTTGTGGACATACACATAAGGAAGGACGGAAGGTCACAGGAAATACAGAAAGACGACAGTTATTAGAAAAGAACAAATAAATTAACCCAAAAATAAATAAAGATAAAAATGTAATTAAATGATAAAAGACAACAACTGCTTTAGGGTAGAATGCATTGCACCTTCCCTTGAAGTTCTGAGGTTCCAGTTTTAAAGGTGAAACAAGATGCAAACCTCACAGTTGCACGATGAAAAACCTGTTACAAGAGGGTGGGAAATATGATGGAAAAACAAGAGACTAGGAACGGAGGTACAGTAAAAGGAATAAAGGAGGTTGCAGCTGAAGACTCTTGAAACACAGCCATAAGTTCCTTGTAATTAGGACATGGAATGCAATATGCATATAATTTACAATGATGCTGTAGTATTACTGGAATGCAAAGACCTTTTTCGGGGCTTCAACAAAGAAGGTATTTGGGACTAAAAGAGAGAGAGCGAGAGAGAGATACTTGACACTGTATCTGACGGTTTCAGAATGTTATTTCCCCAAAATACAATAAACACAATACTGTTTGAGACATGATATTTTTATGATAAAATAAAGTTTTGTACATACTTACCCGGCAGATATATACTTAGCTATAGTCTCCGACGTTCCCGACAGAAATTCAAATTTCGCGGCACACGCGACAGGTAGGTCAGGTGATCTACCATTCCCGCCGCTGGGTGGCGGGAATAGGAACCATTCCCGTTTTCATGTCAGATTTTCTCTTCCACCTGTCTCCTGAGGGGAGGCTGGGCGGGCCATTAATCGTATATATCTGCCGGGTAAGTATGTACAAAACTTTATTTTATCATAAAAATATCATTTTTGTACATGAAACTTACCCGTCAGATATATACTTAGCTGATTGGCACCCTTGGAGGAGGGCAAGAGACAGCTAGGAACTAAAAAACGGGAAAACAACATATGTTGTAGGAATAAACAAAAACCATGGTTCTTACCTGATTGGGCAGAAGACTTCATGGATACTGTCTATGAGTCTGCATGCCTCAAGAGCTTCAGCGAGGAAGTGACCTAAGACTGACAGCCCTTCTGGATCATATCAATGGGGATAAAACCCACTTACATGACAGAGCCTGTTATGGATCATGTCAAAGGGGATTAACCCACTTACAAGACAGAGCCCTCTACCTGAATCATATCAATGGGGGCTATCCCTCTTACATGACAGAGCTAGGTAATAAAAATACAAGGAGCTAACAACCAAAACCGACCACCTGACCAAGCCTAACCTTGTTAGTAATAAGAGATGAAAAAGAGAGAGAGACCTGCAACACTCTTTTTCAACCAACCATAAAAACACAACAAACAATTAAAAATAACACTAAATTAAATAGGATTAGCTTCAGCTCCTTGACCCAGCACCGAATCCGCGGATACGTAAGCTCCTAGAGAGAAGCACTTCTCATAAGTCACACGAACATCTCTCAAATAATGAGAAGCAAACACTGAGTTACATCTCCAGTATGTAGAGTCCACAATAGACTGGAGGGACCAAGACTTGTGGAAAGCTAGAGAAGTAGCTATTGCTCTCACCTCATGAGCATTAACTCTTAGGAGCTGAAGATGTTCTTCTTTACATGAAAGATGAGCCTCTTTAATAATGTCCTTAATGAAGAAAGCCTGGGCATTCTTGGAAATTGTTCTTGAAGGATCCTTGACAGAACACCAAAGACTTTCGGTGTTGCCTCTGAGCTGTTTCTTTCTCTCCAAATAAAGTTTAAGGCTTCTTACCGGACAGAGTGTGTGTTCCAGCTCCTGTCCTGAAAGATCGGAGAGTCCTTTGACCTCAAAACTCCTAGGCCAAGGTTTTGAAGGGTTCTCATTCTTTGCTAAGAAGAGAGGCTGAAAGGAGCAGATTGCAGAGTCCTTCTTAAAGCCTACAGAACCTTCTAAGGCTTGTAATTCGCTCACTCTTTTGGCCGAAGCAAGAGCGAAAAGAAACAGAGATTTTCTGGTCAAGTCCCTGAACGAGGCAGATCGAGGAGGCTCAAACTTGCTAGACATCAAAAACTTTAGGACCACGTCCAAATTCCAGCTGGGAGGTCTAGGGGACTTATTTTTTGAAGTTTCAAAAGACCTTATAAGGTCGTGAAGGTCTTTATTGTCCGAGATGTTCAGACCTCTGTGTCGAAAGACTGAAGACAGCATGCTCCTATACCCCTTTATGGTGGAAACGGCCAGGTTACATTGCTCCCTTAGGTAGAGAAGGAAATCCGCAATCTCCATTACAGAGGTACTGGAAGAGGAAATTTTCTTAGATCGGCACCATCTCCGAAAGACTTCCCACTTCGACTGGTAGAGGCGCAAGGTAGAAGATCTTCTAGCTCTGGCGATAGCCTTAGCAGCCTTGTGCGAAAATCCCTTCGCTCTAACCAGTCCTTCGACAGTCTGAAGGCAGTTAGGTTTAGAGCGGGAAGATTCTTGTGAAATCTGTCGAAGTGGGGCTGTTTGAGAAGATCGCTCCTGAGAGGGAGCGACCTGGGAAAATCTATCATCCATTCCAGTACCTCTGTGAACCAGTCTCTGGATGGCCAAAAGGGAGCGATCAGGGTGAGCTTGGTGCCCTCTGACGAACTGAACTTCCTGATTACCTCCCCTATTATCTTGAACGGGGGAAAAGCGTAGCCGTCTAGACCGTTCCAATCTAGGAGAAGGCCGTCTATAGCTACTGCTCTGGGGTCCGAGATTGGGGAGCAGTAGTTCTCCAACCTCTTGTTCCAATGGGTTGCGAAGAGGTCTATATGAGGTCTCCCCCACAGGAACCATAGCCTTTCGCAAACCTCCTGATGAAGGGACCACTCCGTGGGAAGAACTTGATCTTTTCTGCTGAGCAGATCCGCCCTCACATTCCTTTCTCCCTGAACAAATCTGGTGAGGAGAACGATGTTTCTCTCCCCCGCCCACAACAGAAGGTTCCTTGCTGCAATGTACAGGGAGAAGGAATGTGTCCCTCCTTGCTTCCTGATATAAGCTAGGGCTGTGGTGTTGTCGGAGTTGACTAGAACTACTGATCCCTTGACCAGAAGTTCGAATCTGGAAAGAGCTAGGTGAATGGCTACCAGCTCTTTCATATTGATGTGCCAGGCCTTCTGATCCGTGTCCCAGGTACCTGACACTTCTTCCGAGCCTAGTGTCGCTCCCCAGCCCGACTCCGACGCGTCTGAGAACAACACTAGGCGAGGGCTCGGCGGTTGTAGAGGAATTCCTAGACCCAGCTTCTTTGGGTCTAACCACCAACGGAGTTGTTCCTTTACCAGAGATGATATTTGGAAGGAATCCGACAAGTCTTGGGACTTCCGATCCCAAGATTCTTTCAGGAAGAACTGAAGAGGTCTGAGGTGAAGCCTTCCCAGAGAAACGAACTGTTCCAGCGAGGAAATGGTCCCCAGCAGACTCATCCATTCCCTCGCCGAACAACTGTCTTTCTCCAGAAAGTCTGTCACCTTTTGAAGGCAGCGTTCCCTTCTTTCCAGGGAGGGAAACGCTCGAAAACCCCGAGAATCCATCAGAATCCCCAGGTAGACAATTTCCTGCTGAGGAATCATCTGAGACTTCTCGAGGTTCACAAGAAGTCCTAGAGATTGGACCAGGTTTAAAGTCCGAGAAAGGTCCTCCAGACAACGGTTCTTTGAACTGGACCGAATTAGCCAATCGTCGAGATACAAGGAAATCCTCACTCCCTCCAAGTGCAACCAGTGAGCCACATTCCTGAGAATGGTCGTGAAAACTTGGGGAGCTGTGGAGAGTCCGAAGCAAAGAGCCCTGAACTGAAAGGTTCTGCCGTCTACCATGAACCTTAGGAACTTCCTGGAGGAGGGATGGATGGGGACGTGGAAGTAAGCATCCTGAAGGTCCAGGGACACCATCCAATCTCCTTGACGAAGAGACGACAGAACTGAAGACGTCGTCTCCATAGAGAACTTCTTCTTTACGACGAAAGTGTTCAGGGAGCTCACGTCCAAGACCGGTCTCCACCCGCCCGAGGATTTTGGAACAAGAAAAAGACGGTTGTAAAATCCCGGGGAGTGAAGATCTTGCACCGGTTCTATTGCAGACTTTTCTAGCATTTGATCGACGGCTAGAAGAAGGGCTTGTCTCCGCACAGGATCCTTGTATCTCGCCGATAACTCCCTCGGAGTTGTAGTCAAGGGAGGTTTCGAAAAGAAGGGAATGAGGTACCCCTTCCTCAAAACAGAGAGGGACCATTCGTCCGCTCCCTTTTGTGCCCAGGCTTCGGCGAACTTGAGAAGTCTGGCACCTACTGGAGTCTGGAGGACTTGATCTTCACTTGGACTTCCTGGAAGGGAGTCCTGAAGGCCTGGATCTCCTCTCAGGTCTACGCCTCCTAATAGACCTGGATGAACGAAAGGGCTCCTGAAAAGGGGGCTTCTCCTTCTTAGTAATAGGCGCAGCAGGTCTCAACCTCTTCGACGATTGAGCCAGAAGGTCTTGAGAAGCCTTTTCCGACAAGGAACGAGAGACTTCCTTTACAGTTTCTTGCGGGAAAAGATGGCTCGAGAGAGGAGCGTACAAGAGGGAAGACCTCTGGGAAGGAGAGACCGATTTAGAGAGAAAAGCGCTGAAGACTGACCTCTTCTTAAGAAGGCCAGTGCCGAACAGGGAAGCGATCTCCATCGAGCCGTCCTTAACAGCTTTGTCCAGGCAAGACAACACACTGCTGAGGTCCTCCATACTAACTGAATCCTCTTGAAGACTTCTCTTGGCTAAGGCCCCAAGAGACCAGTCCATGAAGTTGAACACTTCCAGCACGCGGAAAAGGCCCTTGAGGAAATGGTCCAGTTCACACAGTCCCCAAGAAGCCTTGGCCGAATTAAGGGAGAGCCTCCTGGACGAATCCACCAGCGAAGAAAAATCCGAGCCAGCAGAAGAGGGGAGAGCTAACCCCATAGGCTCCCTAGTCTCGTACCACATTCCTGCTCTTCCCGAAAGTCTAGAGGGAGGCAAAGAGAAGACAGTCTTGCCTGCATCCTTCTTTGAGGAGAGCCACTCTCCGAAACCTTTAAGAGCTTTCCTCATGGAGATCGTAGGACGCATTTTCACAAGAGAGGAAGATTTCGAAGCCTTGGTGCTCGAGAGCATAGAACCAGGGGAAGGAGGAGAAGCAGGCTTGAGGGAATCTCCATACTCCTGGACTAGTAGAGCTGTCAACCTCTTGTAATCAGAGATTGTGATGTCCTTAGGAGAATCGTCCTCCGATAACGCCTCCAGGCCAGAAGGAGGAGGAGAACGTCTAGAAGTAGCAGGGCATTTAACAGAAGAAGAGCGCCTAGAAGGAGAAGAGCCTATGTCCACTGGAGAACGATGATCCGGAGAGAAGCGCCTCGAAGCTGACTGGCGCCTGACCGAAGAGGAGCCCTTGCTGGGAGAGGGGCGCCTAACAGACGAAAGGGAGGCTGGAGAGGAACTTCTACGAGGCGAACGAGCAGGGCGTCTGACTGAGGAGAAAGTATCTCCAACAGGAGAAGACCGACGACGACGATGGCGCGAGCGCCTGGGTGGAGAGGCGCTATTCGGAGACGAAGAGCGCCGAGGAGAGAGGCGCCTACCAGGAGAGAGGCGCCTACCAGGAGAGGAGCGCCTACCAGGAGAAGAGCGCCTATCGGGAGAGGAGCGCCTACCAGGAGAAGAGCGCCTATCAGGAGAAGAGCGCCTACGAGGAGAGGAGCGCCTGGACGGAGAGGAGCGCCTGCAAGGAGAGGAGCGCCTACCAGGAGAGGAGAGCCTGGAAGGAGAGGAGCGCCTGCTGCTGGAGGGGCGCTTAACAGGAGAAGTACGCTTCCTAGAGGACGACTTGCTGGGAGAAGAAAGTCTCTTGGAGGACTTAATCGGAAGAGAGGCATCCTTCCGACGAGAGGAGCTCTTTGATAAAGAGCCAGCAAGAGCAGCGAGTTGAGCCTGGAGGCCTACCAGGATCTGCTTGGTGGACTCCTGAACACCAGAAGAAGAGGAGGAAGATCTACGAGTTCTCTTCTTCGAAACAGGAGAGCCTTCAGGGAAGCGCTCAGGGCTAGAGTCCAAGGCGTCTCCTCTAGGAGCCTTCCAAGTCCTCTTCAAAGGACGCGATTCCTCAGCCGAACTCCAACCACGTTTAGGAGACGAAGAAGCAGAAGAAGAGAAACACTTCTTTAAGATCCCTTTTCTGCAGCGATCTAAGGCAGCCTGGGACGCGTCAACAGGCGCTGCCGAAGGGACGCCTGACCGTTGGGAGCGCTCTTCATCCCCCTTGCGGCTGTCGACATTCCTCCTCCACTGGGTCTGGGAGTTTGGAAGAGGTCTAGGCCTAGGAGCGATGCGGAGCCGGTCAGACGCCCCCTCCACTACACTGGGGACACTGCACAAATCACTATCACTTCTCACTTTCTTTTCCTCCATAGCTCGCATCTGCAACTGCATCTTGCGGATCGTAGCCTTCATAGCAGCCATCTCCGACGACGAATCCACAGGTTCGACGAAGGGTGAAGGAGCTGAAACAACTGGAGTGACAGGAGAATCTGGAAGAGTGTTAGGTTCTAAATCTACCTCTTTGGAAAGAGACCTACTAGCGCTTCTAGAAGAAGCCTTCCTAACTCTGTCCTTCTCCAACTTGCGTACATAAGAGTTTAACGCCTTCCATTCCAGTTCAGTGAGATTCTCACATTCAACACACGTATTCTCAAAAGAGCATTCATTCTCCCTACACCTAGAACATACAGAATGAGGATCTACCGAAGCTTTCGGTAGTCTCACCTTACAATCAGACCTCACACACACACGGAACACCGGTGCAACACTCTGATCAGACATTCTATAAGAAAATACCAAAGCCGAAATCAAAAACAGTCCACAAAAGCGTATGCCAAGCCAAAGATCCAATACGTCACCAAAGGTCAGTCCAAAACAATCCTCAGCAAGCGAAAAATGAAAATCCAAGCAGAAGGAACCAACAACAGATGTTGCCGGAACCAGCGACAGAGAAAATCTGACATGAAAACGGGAATGGTTCCTATTCCCGCCACCCAGCGGCGGGAATGGTAGATCACCTGACCTACCTGTCGCGTGTGCCGCGAAATTTGAATTTCTGTCGGGAACGTCGGAGACTATAGCTAAGTATATATCTGACGGGTAAGTTTCATGTACAAAAATTATTTTTTGCAGAATTTATATAGAACAGCATTATTTTTAACACAATACTGTTTGAGACATTATTTTTGCAGAATTTATATAGAACCACATTATTTTTAATGGTTGGAACTTATGAAGGCCTCTGTACGGTGCCACCTGTCGAGAATATCTGCCTTCAAATGCTAATCAAGATCCAGTCACCTAATTGTCTACAAGACGACCAAATATGCAAATACTAGTGGAATCAACTCTCTTACACTTTTGATATAGCATTTTTCTACGGGCTAAAGTTTAAAAAGTTACTCTAAAGGTACAGTTCCTAACACTAGTCACTTATTTATTAGTTAGTCTGATACGTCTGGAGGGTAAAGTAGAATTCAGTACTGCATAAACCTTACCGACTTATTCCCATCTTCTGTATATGAAATATATAAAACCAGACAGACAGCATTCATAGCAATGACTGACAACTGAATATTACATCAAATAATATACTTTTCCAATTGTGTTGACCCTTAATTTATTGACAGATTAATGACCTGTTTTCAAGATCTGAAAAACAAAGTTCAGATACGAAAAACAAAGTTCATAATATTCATAAAACTTACCAATTTCAGTGGCTGAGTTCTGTCTCATTTGCGAAGGTCGAATACAGTATACTATTTTCCTCAACATCGATCTTCCTGGTTGAAACAGCAGTCTGGTCCTTTTGCTACAGTCGTTATCACCAAATTTTAAGTCATTTCGATACATCTACAAAATCCATCTGATACAGTCCAAGTTGTATCTGAACATATAATATACAGTAATCTGATTTCCTAAAAATCTGACAATGTTTATAGTTTTTCGTGTTACACTAATAAAAAAAATGAACTGATGATTTTCATAAAAGGAGAACAAAGTTTACATCATTAAGATACTTTACAGATTTTACAATTAGCTCAACTGACAAATTTTTAAATTAATTTGTATTTTTCATAGCTAACAAACCTGCGGTTAAACTTACTCTTGTGTGCTACCTAGCAAAAACCTGACCTAATGTGTTTGTTTTGCAATTCTGAATTTCTAGCACTACGAGTATTTTGACTTCCTGATTTTGCTATCTTAATTGACTATCAAAGCAATATGGTACAGCCTGCTTAACCAAATGTTTTCTAAAAACTTTTTTGACAATGTTTACAACTGGTTATCTCAGAAGGATAGGCTATATATGAAATAATAGATCACTTAATGGTTTTGCTATGGGCAAGTTCTTATCTATGCTGTGTTTACTAACTTATCAAATGTCGTATCTGAATTTAGTGATAGGAATGTAAAAAAAAAAAAAAAAAAAAAAAAAAGCTTTTTGTTACAGCCATTGGCATCAATATTATAACACTTATTTACTGTTTTAGAAAGTAAAGTCAGATGGCCGATCTATCAAATCCCTTGAACTGTATTAAACTGTCTTTATGGATGCACAGAAATGACTTAAAAGCTACACAACTGAAGGTCTTGAAGTATGTGGTGTCTGAAAAAAATGAATCTACATTAATAACTTATTTTAAAAAGGATTCGACACAAATCATTACGGATAAAAAGTCTTCGATCGCCACAAAACTGTACAGCACAATTCCTTAGGTTATACAGCCGCTATGAGGCAATAAAAATCCATTAGTAATTAGCAAATATAACCTTTTTTTACCACTGAAGAAACTAATACCAAGCTAGTCAACTGAAATTGGAAAACAATATAAATGTCAAAAGATAAATATCTTGACGTGACTTTTAACTTAAAGCTCATAGGTTATAGGCTGGATACTTCCATATACAGGGTAGCAACTTAACTAACCTGCATTTGGATGTGTCTAGCCTATAGCCTATAAATTTTAAGTTAAAAGTCATATCAAAATCATTAGATAAATACATTAATATGACTTTTAACTTAAAGTTTATAGATTATACGCTGGATACATCCACATACAAGGCAAGCAACACAACTAGCATTTGTTTATCAGTTAAAACAGCCACAACATCCTTAAACCTAAGTTGCTAAATAACTAGAAATCCTGTAGAATCCCAAGTTCATATCCTTGTGGTCCAATATTCAAACCCAGCCTACAAGTACCCTAATAGACTTCATTACTAATTAGACAATTTAGGCTTTGAAATTACAAAACGAACCTACAGAAGAGGCCTAAGTTTGCCGTGACCAAACCCTGGGGCTGAAACTGCTCCAAAATTACTCAAAAATGTCCCGAATTCTATGATACCCAAAATACCCCGACCTAGGGTATTGCTGTGGTAGGTCACTTGCCCAGGCTTTTTACAATGCCCACTTACCAATACCCCAAATTAAATATTTGCCAAAATAAATAAAAATGTCTAAATAATTGCTATTAATTAGCCATGGCTCGGCTGCTATTGCTATTAATTACTATTAATTAGACTATTACTATTAATTAATGACTACTGATGTCCTCCTCAGCCATTCCAAGATACAGGGCCCTAAGCCACAAAGGCCTCTAACCACACAGCCTCACACCGGGTTAATTAAGGCTATCCATTGGCATTAATATCGTAATTAAGTTAATTAATGGTAATTAAGAAGTAATTCATTCAAATAATCAAATAAAAAAGCTTAAATAAGCTTCGAGCTTCTCTGACCATTTGACAGGTAGAGGGAGGCAGCAGCCTTATTTAATTGCCTTAAATAATGGCTTAATGTTAATTAACCCTCGGTAATTACTATCCTAAAATAACAATGCCATGTTAATTCATTTATCTTTCGGTTTCCATTCGCTTTCTTCCGGTAATTAGGTTAATTACTTCGACAATAACGAATCAAGAGACGTCCACCTTACCTCCATTGAGCATTTCCTTGTCAATGTAAACAAAAAAGTTGCCAGAAACCACTTTTTAAAGTCGCATTTTATTCACATCGAGTGCGTATATGAGCACCAGAGCGCGCTTGTGAGCACGCAATGAATGAAATATACGTTAAATTATTCATTCGAAGCATTTTCATGGCTTTTTAGGCGATTAATTTGAATATATGAAGGGTTTTTGGTTTCGTTTTCACTCGGCAAGATTGAAGACGGGGCCGATGGTTCTTGTTCCAAAAATGAGATTTTGTAGAGCTCTTTTCAAATATATATTAACATATAATAAATAAACAATATCAAACAAGTTAATAATATATAGTGTAAAGTAAATTAACCATGAAAATGTATTTAGTTCCTTAATAAAGATTCGATATATGTTAAAACCGATGACGTCATACGACCTCTTTCAGCTGCCGAACTGGGGTGAGTGATAAGCGTAAAATGATGAAGGCATGATAAAATAACACATCTTTACTTAAAACACAAGCATGTCAGCAGATTATTTCCCATATGGATGATTTAAATATACGTTACTGTATCTGTATATTATGCTGGCCTTCAATTCGTATAACAAGCCATACATATGGCTAAATATTACCTGTATTACCTTGCTGGCAAGTAGGAACCATTCGTCAGTCCTTTCTTCCTAAATATCCAAACCTTGGCCTCTCTGCTTTCATTCCCTTTTAATATATATCACCTGTATCTATAAATTAAGATGGAATATTTATGCCTGTATAGTTTACAGGTAATTACAGATAATTAGGTGTATTCAACAGACTGCAATAGCAATTTTATTTTCCAATTACAAGGAAGAATTAAACACATTCTTGTGCCTTTTTGATGTATGGGTCTACCTCCAAACGTCCATAATATCTTCCCAGTTCATTTCCCAACAATTTCAATGACATAACCATTGTTATAACCATTCTGATGTCATACACAACTGCTGTATGTTCAAGAGGATTGATGGCGATTCACTTTCCTAATGACCATAGCATAAAACTTTCATATTATACCTCGAACAACCAAATGTTTTGAACCTATCTCTCATACAGTTAGAAGAAAGCAGGCCTTGGTCTTGCCTATTTCAACCTGTTCCATGCCTGAGGGGAAGGTCCTTTTTAGTTGTAAGGTGTCAAAGAAACGAGCAGGTAAAGGTTACTGCTACTTTATTACAGATCCAGGCAGCTTATATTGCGGCCGACTGACGCCGGGCCGTGAGAGACAATGGAATTGACTGTGACCTGAGGTCGAAACAATAAACAATAATATGCAGTGAACGAGTACAAATTACAATACAAAACATACAGAGCTACAATATAGATACAGTCTTGATGCCTGTGAATGAAGAAACATGCGATACACAATGTGTGACATTCGTATAAATACCATAAAGTAAAAATGATTAAAATGCGTGACCTGGCACGTTTTAGGCGTGACTAATTGAGCTTGAAGAAAACGGGAAGTCACCAAAGAAAACAAGCTCAGCGGAGACTTAATTAATGGCGCCGCCGAAACACTATCCTGGCGCCGAATTGGTGACTTTACAAATACTCCCCCCCCAAGACGAGGGACGCGTCTGATTAATCCCTGTACCTGGTGGGACGCTGAAGGGTGCCGCGGCTCCTTGAAGATAACTGAGGGGCCTCCCGCCTGTGAGGCTGCTGTTTGGGCGGTCCCTTCCTGGGGCGGCCGCGCCTGCGGGGGTGAGGGCGTGCTGGAGTGCGTTTGGGCGGAAGGGGTGCTGCGTCGCTGCCGGGACTCTCCGACAGGAAGGCGGGCTTTAGCCGGTCTATGGAAACCCAGTCGTTCTTGCCTGGGAGTGCCAGCCGGAACGCCTTGCTGTTCCGCTCCAGCACGCGGAAGGGTCCCCTGTAGGGCTTAGTTAGTGGTGGACGGACGGCGTCGACTCTGACGAAGACGTGGGTGGCGGATGACAGCTGTGGCGGCATGAAGGTGGTTGCTCTGTCGATGTATGAGCGCCTGCAAGGGGCGAACTTGCCGGCCACGTCGCGGAGCCTCTGCAGAGATGGGGAGTGGCGATCATCCGTCACGAGCTCTCCCGGCACCACGAGGGGTTCCCCATAGGTTTGTTCAGCTGCGGATGGGGTGCCGTCGGCTCTGGGGGCGGTCCTCAACCCGAGGAGGACCCACGGCAGCTGATGTTTCCAGTCCTCGGCGGTGCAGCGGGCCATGAGGGATGACTTTAAGGACCTGTGGAACCGTTCAACCAGGCCGTTGGCCGCTGGGTTGTACGCTGTGGTGGTGTGGTGCGTGGTTCCCAGCAGTTGAGCCAGGGCAGACCACAACTCGGAGAGGAAAGCGGGGCCCCTGTCGGTTGTGATGTGGTCCGGGACGCCGAAGCGGCTAACCCAACTGGAGAGCAGGGCCTCAGCGCACGCGCTGGCGGTGGCTTCTTGCATGGGCGTGGCTTCGGGCCACCTCGTCGAACGGTCTACCACCGTGAGGAGGTATCTGGATCCGCCTGATGGGGGAAGGGGCCCGACGACGTCGATGTGGATGTGGCCGAAGCGGCGCCCTGGCTGTGGGAACTCGCCTACCCCCGACTGCGTGTGACGACCCACTTTACTGGTCTGGCACTGCAGGCACTGTTTTGCCCAGGCTGTGGCGTCCTTTTGCACCCCGTGCCAGACGAACTTTTTTGAAAGCAGTTTGGCCGTGGTCCTGCCGGAGGGGTGTGAGAGGCCGTGAATGATGTCGAATACCTGGCGGCGGCGTGAGGCTGGAACCAAAGGGCGGGGCTGGCCTGTGCTGATGTCACAGAGCAGGCTGGGGCCTCCGGGGGCGAGGG